>QRDG01000259.1:83522-278163 GCA_012064385.1 Puccinellia tenuiflora | reverse complement strand
CCGATCTCTCTGTGAGCGGTGGTAGATGATTGATGATGGTAGATAACTTGCGAGATTCCGACGAACTCTCCGGCTGCTCCCCTGTTGCCAATGCAACAGCTCTTCAACCCAATGGATATTCGCGACGCCTCACACCGATGCAACGTAGCCGCCGGCCACGAAGCGGTTTCTGCGATCTACTAATTCCCAATGGAACAACAGATCACATTCTAACTTTGGTAGCAAGAACCTCCAGATCGAAACAAAGTGGAGGGGTTGTATCCTGATCGCAACAAAGAGGAACACGGCAAAAGATGAATGCTTGTAGCAATCCAATCTAGGGTTTAATCAAAACGTGGTCTAACCTCCCTCTAGCAGCCGGCCCTAGCTTTTATATAGGGGGCCAACCGACCTAACACAAAAACATAACTTGGTTCGGGACTCCAACGGGTACAAACCGACCCAAAAGTGGGTTCGGCCGAAATCTGGCGCGCAGGCCGGGTCCAGGCCGGGCTTAGGCCGGGCCAAGGCCGGGCTGGGATTCGCATGGCAGGGAAGCCGGCCTGGCCGGGCTGAGGCCGGGCTGAGGCCGGCCGCTTCGGGTGCATGGCCGGCCTAGGCCGGGCTGAGGCCGGGCTGAGGCCGGCCGCTTCGGCCACCTGGCCGGCCTAGGCCGGGCTTGGGCCGGCCTTCCTGCGCTTCTGAGGCCGGGGACTTCGGGTGCCTGGCCGGCCTGGCCGGGCTGAGGCCGGCCTTAGGCCGGGCTGCCAGTTCTTCTTCTTCCTCCTTTGCGCATTCCTCCCGCTCCTCCCTCGCGCCATAGGTGTCGTTGTGCTCCGATCTTGCTGCTCCTCGGGTCCTCCTCCAATGCTTGTGTTATCAACAACCCTGATCATGCACAGATGCATAGACTTAGGCAGTATAAAGTTCTCAACATCACAAACATTATATTCAATTAAGAGTGAGTTCACCTGTTGTCCAAGTAGCTTGGCACGAGCTCTTGTCATTGGTCCAATCCTCACTTCATTGGGCTTGTCTTGAGCAGCAACATCGTTGATAGAAGAAAATGGTAAAGGACTAGGGATGTCCTCATCATCCTCCCCCCCTTGAAAAGGCGTCGACCTCGACGCGTCAAGGTCTTCTCCAGCATATGGCGTCAAATCAGCAACATTGAAAGTATTACTGACACCAAACTCAGTTGTAGGAAGATCTATCTTGTATGCATTATCATTTATCTTGGCAAGAACCTTGAATGGACCATCACCCCGCGGCATCAACTTGGACTTGCGCTGAACAGGAAATCTGTCTTTACGAAAGTGCACCCAAACCATGTCGCCGGGCTGAAAGATCACCTCCTTTCTCTTCTTGTTGACACGAGCTGCATTGTACTTGCCTTTCTTCTCAATTGCCTCTTTAGTCTTCTCATGTATCTTCCTCACAAAATCTGCACGCTTCGATGCCTCCATGTTGACTCTCTCATGTAATGGAAGTGGCAGCAAATCAAGCGGAGTAATGGGTTTGAAACCATACACCACCTCAAACGGACACAGTTGTGTGGTAGAATGTACCGCCCTGTTATATGCAAACTCCACATGCGGCAAACAATCTTCCCACTCACGCAAGTTCTTCTTGATCATGGCTCGCAGCAACGTTGATAGTGTGCGATTCACCACCTCCGTTTGTCCATCAGTTTGGGGATGACAAGTGGTACTGAACAGCAGCTTTGTTCCCAGCTTGCCCCAAAGTGTCTTCCAAAGTAACTCATGAACTTGACATCTCGATCAGAAACAATCGTCTTGGGTACTCCATGTAAGCGCACGATGTCCCTGAAAAACAGATTAGCAATATGCGACGCATCGTCGCTTTTGTGGCAGGCAATAAAGTGTGACATCTTAGAAAAACGATCCACTACCACAAAAATAGAATCATGTCCTCTCCTAGTTCTAGGCAATCCTAACACAAAATCCATGCTTATGTCCTCCCATGGAGTTGTAGGTGCAGGGAAGAGGAGTATACAAACCATGAGGCTTCAGCTTGGACTTTGCCTTGTTGCAAGTGATGCAACGCTTAACAAACCTGTCCACATCCCGCCTCATCCTTGGCCAATAAAAGTGATCAGCCAACATCAGTAACGTCTTCTCACGTCCAAAGTGTCCCATCAAACCGCCACCATGAGATTCCTGCAACAACAGCAAACGCACGGACGATTCTGGCACACATAACTTGTTAGCTCTAAACAAGTATCCATCATGCAAATGGTATTTTTCCCAAGCTTTCACAGCAGAACACTTAGCAAAAGGCATGGAAAAATCAGTATCATTAGCATATAAATCACGCAAACTCTCTAAACCAGGAACTTGAACATCCAAATGTGTTAAAAGCATGCTTTTCCTAGAGAGTGCATCAGCAACCACGTTTTCTTTGCCTTTCTTATACTTAATAATGTATGGGAAGGATTCAATGAACTCAACCCATTTAGCATGACGTTTATTCAAGTTAGATTGGCACTTCAAATACTTCAAAGCTTCATGATCAGAATGTATGATAAATTCTTTTGGCCACAAATAATGTTGCCAAACCTCAAGAACACGAACAAGTGCATACAATTCTTTATCATAAACAGGATAGTTCAATTGGGCACCATTTAATTTCTCCGAAAAATATGCAATTGGTTTTCCCTCTTGCATCAACACACCTCCTATTCCAATACCACTAGCATCACATTCAATATCAAATTGCTTATTGAAATCAGGAAGCATAAGCAAAGGTGCAGAAATTAAACGACGTTTCAGCTCATCAAAAGCGACATCTTGGGCTGCGCCCCACACAAACTCAACACCTTTTTTAGTTAAATCATTCAAAGGTGCAGCAATAGAACTGAAGTCTTTCACAAAACGTCTATAAAAACCAGCAAGACCAAGAAAGCTTCTTATTTGACTAATAGTCATGGGAATAGGCCAATTTTTAATTGATTCAATTTTAGATTCATCAACCTCAACACCATCCTTAGAAACAACAAAACCCAGAAATATGACCTTATCTTTGCAAAAAGTGCATTTAGCAAGATTACCATATAGCTTAGTATCACGCAACACTTGCAAAACTTGTCTAATATGATCAGTATGCTCAGATTCATTGCAGCTATAAATCAATATATCATCAAAATAAACTACCACAAATTTACCAATGAAATGCCTCAAAACATGATTCATCAATCTCATGAAAGTACTAGGTGCATTAGTTAACCCAAAAGGCATCACTAACCACTCATATAAACCGAATTTTGTTTTAAAGGCAGTTTTCCATTCATCTCCTTCTTTCATTCTAATTTGATGATAACCACTACGCAAATCAATTTTAGAGAAAATAACAGCACCACTTAATTCATCTAACATGTCATCCAAACGAGGAATGGGGTGTCTATAACGAATAGTGATGTTATTTATCGCTCTACAATCTACGCACATGCGCCAAGTACCATCTTTCTTAGGAACCAAAATAACAGGAACAGCACAAGGACTTAAGCTCACACGAATATACCCTTTGTCAAGAAGCTCTTGAACTTGTCGCTGTATCTCCTTTGTCTCCTCCGGGTTGGTCCTGTAGGGAGCTCGGTTTGGAAGTGTTGCTCCGGGAATCAAGTCAATTGATGTTCAATACCCCGCAATGGAGGCAAACCAGCGGGCACTTCCTCCGGAAAAAACATCACCAAAATCCTGCAAGACATTAGAAACACCAATAGAGAGAGGGGTCATGTCGTTAGAAACAAGAATTTCCCCCTTGCACACAAGCACAAGAGGTACTAGAGTGGGATCCTCACGAAACTCTCTCAAATCAGATTTGTGGCTAACATTACTATTTTGTTCTCTCCCTCACTTTCTTTTTACCACTCAAATTTGGCTTGTGGCTCTCGCTCACCGAAGGTGGAGTCTCTCGCCTAGCTACTCTCTCACGCTCAGCCTCACGGTTAACTTCCACTTTTTGGCGAGATTCATTTACTATCTCTTGAGGTGTCATAGGCCGCAACATCACCTCCTTGCCATGCCAATTGAGTTGATAGTATTTGCTCTCCCATTGTGGCGCACATCTCTATCAAACTGCAAGGACGTCCCAACAACAAGTGACACACGGTCATTGGAACCACGTCAAACTCCACGGTGTCCTTGTAAGGCCCAATCTGAAACTCAACTTGTACCATGTGATTAACCTTCATCTCCCCACTTTCACTTAGCCACTGAATAAAATATGGATGGGGATGTGGCAAGTATTTCAGATTCAGTTTTTGACAGAGCTCTTTACTAGCTAAATTGCGGCAGCTTCCACCATCAATGATTACCTTGCAAGAACGTCCATTGCCAACTGCAGCCCTTGTTTGAAACAAATTGCATCGCTGCTCCGAAGAACTAGGGGCCACACTTAGCACCTTAGGCGTGCACACAATAGATGGTAAACGCTCGGCATCCGCATAATACAACTCATCTTCTAGTTCCTCCTCAAACTCAGCATTAGGATCCACCTCATCACCACTCTCATACTCACCGGTCTCCTCATTGATCAACATGACCTTCTTGTTGGGACACTCACGCTTGAAGTGACCCTTGCCTCCACACGTATGACAATTCATATCACGTGTACGAGCTGTAGAATTGGAAGAGCCAGTAGCACTTGCAGCAGGTTGTGGTGATTGCTTGGCATGAGGAGCAACTGAAACCGACTTGGAAGGAGCAGCACCACGAACACTAGGAACAGGACTAGGCGGCACCACACTAGGTGTTGCTCGTGATGACACATTACCTCGACCATAGGAAGAACGCGTCACATATTTGGCATCTTCGGCCAACTGTAACTCAGCTTCACGTGCTTGATGTAACAAATCTTGCACATCGCCATATTGATGATGACGTACAATTCTCTTGATGTTAAAGCTCAAACCTGAAAGGAAACGCTGCATAGTTTGTTCAGGTTCTTCTCGCACTTTAGCACGCTGCATGATCAACTCCATCTCCTTATAGTACTCATCAATGGACTTGGCACCTTGCTTCAAATTCTGCAACTTATCATACAAAGAACGGATGTAATTGCGAGGAACAAAACGATGACGCATCTCCGCCTTCATCTCTCGCCAAGACAAAATAGGTACATCATTTGCTTCACGCCTAGCACTCACAAGACCGTCCCACCATAGCAAAGCATAGCCATCGAACTCAGAAGATGCAAGCTTGATCTTTCTATCCTCAGTGTAGTCATGCAAACGCCATAATTGTTCCATCTTCAACTCCCAGTTAATATATTCTTCCACATCAACGGAACCTTCAAACTTGGGAATTGTGAATTTGGGCTTACCAACGCTATCATCATCACGGTTGGCTGCATGACCAAGATTGTCGCCGAGCATACGGCGCGCACCAAGAGGCGCAAAACCACGACCAGGAGGTATAGCACCACCTCGGCCACCTCCACGTCCACCATTAGCATGTGGTTGTGGCTGTTGTTGCCGTTGCAACCTCTCACGACGAGCAGCTGCTTGCTCATCATCCTCCTCAGCATCAAAATCAACACCGTGATCACCATGAACACTTGCATCATCAACAGGTTGCTCATTTCGCTGCGTCAACACTTGCACGGCACGGTTCAATGCACCAATAGAATTCTGAATTGCTGTCAAGGCAGCTGCAGACTCAGTTGCCGTTTGTAGCACATTGTCAACCTTTATATCCGTAGCAGTCAAATCAGCTTGTAACCTGTCAAATTGAGCGGTGAACTGACGTGTCAGGTGACCTCGAAGAGCTTCATATTCAGCCCAACAAACAGGAGCGTTGCCGTCCTTCTTTTGCCTCACAACACCATCATCCTCATCTCCTGAAGACATGATTAGTGCACACAAGTATAGGTAGTAATATGTATGTGGAAAACTCTCAACTCACTCAAACCAAAAGAAATTGTGTATCTTACCGTTCCAAAGTGAATAGTATAGCTTACCACTTGTATGGACAGAACGTGCACGGATGGGGTGAAGCGAATATTATGGGTCTCAAAGTGTTACACAACAAAACCAGGGTATTTTAGTGGAGCTTGATAAGGAAACCTAACTACACCAAAAGGCAAACCCTAGTGCTGGTCGTATAACACACTGGAAACGCACACGGTGGCGATAAACGGGGCAAAGTGACTATGAACAAGAGTGTCACAAAGCACTAGAAAGACACTAGCAAGGAGCTCAGATTAACAGGCACACGATTGCTCAAGAACTATCAGTGTCACAAATGATACAGAAACTTGCACTTTTATCTCTCTCTTTTTTTTTGTAATACTATCTTCTTTTTTTTTTTTTTGACTATTTATGACCAACAACTTTGAAAAGCAACAAGACACACGTCCAAGAGCAGCCTGTGAGCACAAAACGTAGCTAGTCTTATATGGGTAAGCTCCTATCACGTGCTGTAGAAAGGCTGTGTCTAAGTTTTTCACCAAAAAGTTCGGTTTTTGTCGAAACTGAAACTTCGAAGGCCAAAAACTCGATGTTCCCGGACGAAATTGGGGATTCTGAGACCGCCGAAAAGGCGTAAACAGGCAAAGCCAGTTTGGTTGGATAGAACTTTTCGATACGAGCGTTTTGAGTGGTCGCACGTCGAAAACGGAGTTCGTATGCAAAAGTTATGGCCGTTTTACCAAAACTGTCAAAACCGGTGTCGCGGCAGAGAAAAACCACCAAAACCGTGCCGCGGCAGGACGCACGGCAGGATTCCGATTGCAATTCGACTCGGCAACGAAACAAGATACGCAAAAGGAAAACGACCAGCAACTAGAACTTGACCTAATGATGCAATCTAAGGCTATGGCGAAAACTAACCCTAATATTTTTGGCTTTTTCTGGATAGGACGAAAAACAGTAAATCTACGGGGATTTGTGGATGCTCACCGAGTAAACTCTGGAAATCTGATACCAAGATGATAAGGGGTGGTCCGATCTTCTCTGTGAGCGGTGGTAGATGATTGATGATGGTAGATAACTTGCGAGATTCCGACGAACTCTCCGGCTGCTCCCCTGTTGCCAATGCAACAGCTCTTCAACCCAATGGATATTCGCGACGCCTCACACCGATGCAACGTAGCCGCCGGCCACGAAGCGGTTTCTGCGATCTACTAATTCCCAATGGAACAACAGATCACACTCTAACTTTGGTAGCAAGAACCTCCAGATCGAAACAAAGTGGAGGGGTTGTATTCCTGATCGCAACAAAGAGGAACACGGCAAAAGATGAATGCTTGTAGCAATCCAATCTAGGGTTTAATCAAAACGTGGTCTAACCTCCCTCTAGCAGCCGGCCCTAGCTTTTATATAGGGGGCCAACCGACCTAACACAAAAACATAACTTGGTTCGGACTCCAACGGGTACAAACCGACCCAAAAGTGGGTTCGGCCGAAATCTGGCGCGCAGGCCGGGTCCAGGCCGGGCTTAGGCCGGGCCAAGGCCGGGCTGGGATTCGCATGGCAGGCAAGCCGGCCTGGCCGGGCTGAGGCCGGGCTGAGGCCGGCCGCTTCGGGTGCATGGCCGGCCTAGGCCGGGCTGAGGCCGGCCGCTTCGGCCACCTGGCCGGCCTAGGCCGGGCTTGGGCCGGCCTTCCTGCGCCTCTGAGGCCGGGGACTTCGGGTGCCTGGCCGGCCTGGCCGGGCTGCCAGTTCTTCTTCTTCCTCCTTTGCGCATTCCTCCCGCTCCTCCCTCGCGCCATAGGTGTCGTTGTGCTCCGATTCTTGCTGCTCCTCAGGTCCTCCTCCAATGCTTGTGTTATCAACAACCCTGATCATACACAGATGCATAGACTTAGGCAGTATAAAGTTCTCAACATCACAAACATTATATTCAATTAAGAGTGAGTTCACCTGTTGTCCAAGTAGCTGGGCACGAGCTCTTGTCATTGGTCCAATCCTCACTTCATTGGGCTTGTCTTGAGCAGCAACATCGTTGATAGAAGAAAATGGTAAAGGACTAGGGATGTCCTCATCATTCAGTTTAGACTTAGCCTTGTTGCAAGTGATGCAACGTCTCACAAACCTCTCCACATCCCTTCTCATACGTGGCCAATAGAAGTGATCAGCCAACATCATCAATGTTTTCTCCCTCCCAAAGTGTCCCATCAATCCACCACTGTGTGATTCCTGCAATAAGAACAAACGCAAGGACGACTCGGGCACACATAATTTGTTAGCTCTAAACAAATATCCATCATGCAAATGAAATTTATCCCATGCTTTCACATTAGTACAATTTGCATAGGCAGTTTTGAAATCATTGTCTTGAGCATACAAATCTTTAACACTCTCCAAACCAGGAATTTTCACATCCAATTGAGTTAAAAGCATACTTTTCCTAGAGAGAGCATCAGCAACAACATTATCTTTGCCTTTCTTATATTTAATTATGTATGGGAATGATTCAATGAATTCAACCCACTTAGCATGTCTTTTATTAAGGCTAGATTGACTCTTTAAAAATCTCAATGCTTCATGATCAGAATGTATGATAAATTCTTTTGGCCACAAATAATGTTTCCAAACCTCAAGAACTCTAACAAGTGCATACAATTCTTTATCATAAACAGAATAGTTCAATTGGGCACCATGCAATTTCTCAGAAAAATAAGCAACAGGTTTATTTTCTTGCATAAGCACACCACCAATACCAATACCACTTGCATCACACTCAATTTCGAATTGTTTGTTGAAATTAGGCAAGATTAATAATGGGGCCGAAATCAGCTTGTTCTTGATCTCATCAAAAGCAATATCTTGTGCTACCCCCCATATAAAATCAACACCCTTCTTAGTTAAATCATTTAATGGTGCAGCAAGAGTACTAAAATCCTTGACAAATCTTCTATAAAAGCCAGCCAACCCATTAAAACTTCTCACTTGACTAACATTAGTTGGAATAGGCCAATTTTTAATAGCTTCAATTTTAGATTCATCAACTTCAATGCCATGTTTAGATACAACATATCCCAGAAAAATGACCTTGTCTTTGCAAAAAGAACATTTAGCAAGATTACCATATAATTGATTTGCTCTTAAAACATGCAAAACTTGTCTAATGTGATCAACATGCTCAGTTTCATTGTGGCTATAAATGAGAATATCATCAAAGTAAACTACCACAAATTTTCCAATAAACTCTCTCAAAACATGGTTCATAAGTCTCATGAAAGTACTAGGTGCATTAGTTAAACCAAACGGCATCACTAACCATTCATATAAACCAAATTTAGTTTTGAAAGCAGTTTTCCATTCATCCCCCTCTTTCATCCTTATTTGATGGTAACCACTACGCAAATCAATTTTAGAGAAAACAGCAGCACCACTTAATTCATCTAACATGTCCTCCAAACGAGGTATCGGGTGACGATAACGAATAGTGATGTTGTTAATTGCTCTACAATCTACACACATGCGCCAAGTACCATCTTTCTTAGGCACTAAAATAACAGGAACAGCACATGGAGACAAGCTAATTCGAATATAACCTTTGTCGAGTAGCTCCTGCACTTGTTTCTGAATTTCCTTTGTTTCTTGGGGATTTGTCCTGTAAGGGGCTCGGTTTGGCAATGTTGCTCCAGGGATCAAATCAATTTGGTGCTCAATGCCACGCAATGGTGGCAGCCCTGCTGGTACCTCCTCTGGAAAAACATCATCAAAATCCTGTAACACATGAGAAACACCAAGAGGAATAGGGGTCATGTCAGAAGAAACCAAAATTTCTCCCTTGTGCATAAGCACTATAGGAAGCATACTAGGATCCTCACTAAACTCTCTCAAATCCTCTTTGGTGGCTAGCATACATAAAAGGCTCACGACCTCACTTTTATTTTTACCACTCGGCTTATTTTTTTCACTCACAGAAGGATTACTCTCTTGTTTTTCTTTCGCACTCTCCTTCTCTAAATTCACTTCTGTTTTTTGACGAGACTCATTTACAATTTGCTGTGGTGTCATAGGTCTCAAAATAATATCCTTCCCATGCCAATTCAACTGGTATGTGTTAGCTCTCCCATTATGTGTAACATTCCTGTCAAACTGCCATGGTCTTCCAAGCAACATGTGACAAACGGACATAGGCACAACATCACACTCAATGGTATCAGTATATGGCCCAATTTGGAATTCCACTCGCACCATGTAGCTCACCTTCATCTCTCCTTTATCACTCAGCCATTGTATATAATAAGGATGAGGGTGTGGAATATATTTCAGTTTCAGCTTGGCACATAGCTCTTTACTAGCAAGATTTCTGCAACTCCCTCCATCAATAATAACTTTGCAAGCCATTTTAGGACCTACAATTGCTTTGGTTTGGAAAAGATTGCACCTCTGATTTTCTGGAGAAGGAATAACACTCAAAGCAGCAGCATTTTGGGAGCAAACAATAGTAGGGTAATGTGTGGCATAAGCATCAATTGGACCTCCTTGCTCATCACAATCATCCTCCTCATTAGGATCAGCATCATCTCCAGTCTCATACTCATTATCCTCATTAATAAGCATGATCTTTTTATTTGGGCATTCTCTCTTAAAGTGGCCTTTGCCACCACATGTGTGACATTCCATGTCTCTATTGCGTGCTGTGGAAGAAGTGGATCCACTAGCACTTGCTGCTGGTTGCACTTGCCTCCTAGAAGTGGAGGGTGTGCTCTCGGCCTTGGGTGTAGAAACCCCACGGCTAGGTGCTGGTTGAGGTGATGGAGAAGAAAAATTATTATTTCGAGGTGAAAACAACCTCCTAGCACTCATCTTTGCCTCCTCGGCTAGCTGTGATTCTGCCTCCCTTGCATGATGTAGCAATTCATTCATATCATTATATTGGAGATGCCTCACAATGCTTCTGATTTTAAACTGCAAACCTGAGAGAAAACGCTGCATAGTATGTTCTGGTTCCTCTCTCACTTTGGCCCTCTGAATAATCAACTCCATCTCTCTATAATAAGCATCAACAGATAATGTGCCTTGCTTCAATTGTTGCAATTTATCATATAATGTTCTCACATAATTCTTGGGAACAAATCTGTTTCTCATAAGTTGCTTCATAGTAGCCCAAGTAACCACTTCAGGATCACCATTTTCTGCCCTCAATTGTGTAATATTATCCCACCACAATAGAGCATAACCATCAAAACTAGAAGAAGCCAATTTAATCTTCCTATCTTCATTGTAATCATGCAATCTCCATAGCTTCTCAATTTTAAGCTCCCACATCAAATATTCCTCTACATCATCCGTATCAAAAGTGAAAGGAGGAATGGAAAATTTTGGTTTGCCCAAACCATCATCTTCTCTATGATTATCATGAGCTTGTATTCTGCGAGCAGCAAAACCTCCACGGCCTTGGTAAGCGTGGGCTCGGCCTGGTTCCCAATCAGCATCATGACCTCTTTGTTCTAGTTGAGTAGACAAGTGTGTAACTTGTCTAGTCAAATTAGTGACAGATTCTTGCAGAAGATCAACAGATTCTTGAGTAGCAGCTTTCTCAATGTTAAGCTCCATCTGCTGTAAATCCCCCCTCAAGCTCTCATCATAAGCATCAAGCTTCTTATCAAATCTGGCAGTGATCATGTCTCTAAATTTGGATAGATCTCCCCATGTGAAAATATCATCCACAGTCTTCTCATAAGTGGCCGCCGGAGCTTTCCCATCAATATTATCCCCCTGCACATCACTAGCCACAGACTCCATGGATTAATGTGTTAGTGACAACAAAAATATAGGATGTGGTGTTCTCTCACAACTCACTCAAAACAGCAAAGCAATGAGGTTAACTTACTGTTCCAAAGTGAATAGCAATACTTACCACAAGTAAACAGCACTACTATGGCTTGGTGTGAATAAAAGAATACCCAGGGATTTTAGCTAACGCAAGGCAAAGCAGGATATATAGTGGGGCTTGGTATGGATACCTAACAACACCAATAACAAGTCCTATTTGCTGTTTGTGATGACAGAAAGTAACACCGAGGAAACTCACACCAAAGTGGAGACAAATGTGGCAATGCAATTATATGGATGGAACTATTGCAATGCACTCGAAAGACACTAGCTATGCTCAAAAATATCACAGGCACAAGATTGCTCAAAGGAAAGTGTCAATATAGTAGTGATGAATCAGCTCCAAAAACAGTATAGCAATGTATCTCAAGGCCTTTTTCTCTTTTCTCACTTCTGTTTTTCTCTTTTTCTATTTTCTGTTTTTCTCTTTTTTTTTATACTTTTAAAACTGGCCAAACTAGCTAGGAGCAAAAATAAGCACAAAAGTATCAATGTGACACAAAGTATGTGATAAAGAGCAGCCTGGAGTGAGCAATAAGTAGCTATTCTTTTTGGGAAAGATACCTATATGTTGCTGTAGAATGGCTGTGGCTAAGTCTCACAAAGATAGGAAAAGAAAACCTAAAGAAATTGGAAAAGAAAACTAAACCGAAAAAGAACTAGAGCTAAAAAAAACACACCTCTCGGCAGAAAAGTCGTACCGCGGCAGAGAAACGAGCCGAAATTGCTGTCGCGGCAGCGCGCTGTGTGAGCGAACCGCGAAAAAGTCGAGCGCGCGGGCCGTTTTTCACGTACGGGGCGGACTCCGACTCCGGCTAGGGCACGGCGGCGGCAGAGAAACTTTGCGATTTTGGTGCCGCGGCAGGAAACCGAACACAACCCAAATTGAGTAGAACTTTGGATCGGAAAGGTCTTTTTGGATGAAAATTTGTGGACACGACAGGGAGGACTCCAAGAGCACCTAGACCCTAAACCTAGACCGAAAACAAAGGACTCAAAATAAAAGGAAAAGGAACACGAAAATCAACCACAAACAGCAACGAAAACTTGATAGAAGTGATGATCTAAGGCTATGGCTCGAACTAATCTTATTTTTTGTGGCTTTTTCCTGGATAGGTAATGAAAACAAGAACTAATCTACTAGATCACGATAGCTCACCGAGTTAACCTGTAAATCTGATACCAAGATGATAAGGGGTTTCCCGATCTTCTCGATGAACTCACACGATAACAAGGATTGGATAAATTGTGTCTCTCCACGAACTCTCCGGCTAATTCCTGATGCCAATTGCAGCAGCAACCAATCCCTCGGATATTCGTAAATCCACACACTTGCACGAGCAGCCACTGACTACTAGTGGTCCTGTATCAACTAATTCCCAGTGGAATAGCAGATAACACGCAAAACTTGCAGAATATCAATTCCAGATGAATGCTTCAGCAATCAACAATGGAGTTCTAGGGTTTATGAGTAAAGGTAGTCTAAACCTCTCTCACGCAGGTGAAGAGGTATATATGAGAGGGGGGGTGCGGCCACAACTAGGGTTGCACAAACACCAGCCCCTAACCTGACTAGGACTCGAACCAACTCATGTTTGGACTCAACCTAAGGGGTACAAACCGACCCATAGAGGGATTCAGCCACTTGAGCACACATGCCCTTATTCCACACGTGTGGGAGGACCTAGGACATGTCCTTGGTGCCCCCAATAACATATAAAACGCAGCACAATTAATTGTGGGCTGGTGCACCATAGGGCATGTCCTCAGCGCTTCCAACTCCAACCAATTCAGCTCCTGGCTTCTCCTTCTTGCTTGTGCTGCCATGATCAACTATCTCCTTGTGTTCTCCCAAGCTTTGCTCCATGGCTTCATGCTCCTTGCCTCCAATAATGCTTGTGTTATCAATAACCTGAATCATACATAAATGCAGGGATTTAGGTAGTATAAAATTATCATAAGAACAAATATCATAATTTAATAGGAGTGAATTCACCTGCTGTTCTATTAGTTTGGTTCTTGATCTAGTCATTGGACCAATCCTCACTTCATCTTGTTTCTCTTGAACAGCAACATCATCATCAATAGGAGAAATAACAAATGTACTAGGGATGTCCTCATCAATACCGATTGCTTTGTTGAGGTGCTATGGTATGGCCCGTTATATACAGATTGTGCACATGATTTTAGTTATCCATTTTCATCAGATTTGAATTGTTCATTGCATTCATGTGTTGTATGCCTTGAACTCTGTTTTATTTGGGTTACAGGAAGATTAGAAATTAGAACTATTCATTCACTGATGCATCTACTGTAATTTAGGATGTCATACCTGCAGAGAGCAAGCTATCCCCTGGGTGAGTTTTCTTATAGAACAAATCTAATATGTGCAAATGTGCAATGCATCAACTGTAATTAATAATGCCATGTAGCAGGAATTCTGAAGAACAAAAGTACATCACAAATAAGACACACACCTTAACTTAGAAATATCAAATACTTTTGTTAACAGTCTGACCAAGTCTAGATGATGGTACTGACATCTTGTAGGCTTCAGTTTTCTCTAAGGCCAAGCCCATGTGTTGTGTCTTGGATCACGGACACCGGGAGTAAAGGATACCCCCTTTTTAGGTTCGGTATGGGGCGCGAAGGAGGCTGAGAAAATCTGGCGCGCAGGCCGGGGCAAGGCCGGGCTAGGATTTGCATGGCAGCCTAGCCGGCCTGGCCGAGCTGAGGTCGGGCTAAGGGTTTGTGTTCTTGTGTTCTTCGTGTTCTTGTGTGCGTTCGTGTTCTTGTATCGGGTTTGTGTTCTTGTGTTCTTCGTGTTCTTATGTGCGTTCGCCCACTCGTTCATCAATCCGTGAAGATCGGGCCACCCTAGAGGGCTTACCCTACACCATATGGTATCAGAGCACAAGGTTGCCACGGATTTGACCTTTGTTTCCCCCCAATTCCCCCAAATTTTTCTTTGATTTTGCCAATTTCGAAAATTCCACAAAAAATAGCCTCAAATTGCTTTTGTTTCGATCTGAGATTCTTGTGAGTTTTGGTAGGTTTTGATCCGTGGATCCATTGCTATACTTGTTGATCTACCTTCCCTTGCGTTCCCATGGCCAAATTCATTTGATTTCCCCTCCGATTTGGTGATTTTCTGGCCGTTTTTTTCCGCCCAAATCGCCATTTTTCGCGTCACGGAAAGGTCAAACCCGACAGCCCGGCGTCGGCCCTAGCAAGGCGGGCCCCCCACCCGAGACCGCCGGCATCCAGCCCGGCTTCAGCCCGGCCGAAGCCGACCTCTCTACAAATTCTGAAAATTTGTTTTGGCCATATCTTTTCACTCCGGACTCCGTTTTTGGTGATTTTCGTCTCTAATCGAAGCTACCGACAAGCTCTACATCACCATAGTGGTTGATCCATCATCTATTGCCACCATATTTCATGAGCAAGGCAGAGGCATTCCACTCCAAGGGTGAAGAACGTCGACAAAAGGTATAACATCCCCCAAACCTTCTCCCACCTTGCATCACTTGTTAGCCAAGCCATTTGTGCCTATCTTACCTATTAAGACTAGCTCATATATGATTGCTTGGGATTTGCACACTTGATACCTCGTAGTGTTCCGAGAAAACCTTGTGTGCGCTAGTTGATATAGTTGTTGTTGGCAAGCAAAGTAAGAGGTAAAAGAGAAAAGAGAGTAAGAGGCCAAAAGAGAATAGAAAAAGAATCAAAAGAGAGAAAATAAAAAGAAAAGAGCCTCATTGCCTTATCTCTTATAGTAGACGCGCAAGTTCGATGAAAAAATTATAGGTGTGGTATCTTTGTGCAAATCTTGTAGCCCAACAATAAATTGCAATCGAGTTGGTTTCTCTTGTACTTGTGCAACTTGAGCTTTAGTCTTCGCTAGGTCCATCACTAGCTCATTTTTGGTTGGACGAGTCCCACTTATCAAAGCGTGTGTTTGTATGAGCTCCACTCATATCCTTTGAGATCGACTTGTTTTGCTTTCTGGTCATTGTGGTTCTCTACTTGCCATTACAATATCTTGGTTTCCGGTTGTTCCATTTCCTTTCCACATTCCATACCTATCCACTCAAAAGCCATGTGTGTTTTTGAGTTTGCGTTTGGACATTTGAACACAAGCATCTTTACTTTGTGCGTTGTTGCCCTTGGTCGTCCACGACGTCCAATACTATCAACAAGGTGAGATTGTGTTCTAGTTTCCTTCCACTTCATATATACACTTGTCTTGTGAGTGATCATGTCTAGTGAGAGCGGAGCATACTATGGAGGCCATGATGATGACGAGACGATGAGCTACAACGACCATGAAGCCACACGCATAGAAGACATGGGATACGGCTCCTACACCGACAATGAGCCTCATGACATGATGGAGCACTACTCCGATCCCGACTCCACGAGCTTCCACGACATGATGGAGCACTCCTACGACTACAACTCCCACGACATGATGGAGCACTCCTACGACCATAACTACGACGTCTTGATGGATCACTACATCGACAACACCTCCATGAGCATGCACAAGCTTCCAAGGTCTACTACCCCAAGCTTGCAAGAGGTGCCACATACGACCCATCAAGCCCAAGATGGAGCAACATGAGGACCACCATGAGGTCATGCTATCAAGCTCTATCAACATCAAGACGGCGCCCCAAGGAGGACATCGCCAAGGTTGTCAAGCATGGACACTATTTAAGGCGACCCAAGAAGGATACCAAGATGGCTCCCAACTGCGCCAAGCTTGAAGCCGAGATTGACACACTCACCAAGCTTCGCCATACTTCTCCAAGCCCAAGACGGAGCCGCAAGTCAAGGTCGCCAAGGCGCCCAAAGGATTTTCTACGACACCCCTCCCAACAAGAACGTCATCGACGACACATGGAGGAATCAAGACCGTCGCATCCTAAGGTGTCTCCTCCTTGTGCCACCACCCAAAGGGTGTCCAAGAGAAGTTCACGCCACAAGAAGGACAAGGACATCCTCGCCAAGCTCAAGACAAAAATCGACACCTTCCGCAAGGAGCTCCATGAAGACATCAACAATTGCAAGACCTTCGGCGACACTTCTACGAGCATATGGTCAACTACACTTGAACATGGAGGAAGACAAGGCCCCATATATGATGATTATGCCGGACTGAGCCTACTTCCCCCTCTACACCAAGATGAAGACCTCCTATGCCCTATGTGCAATGGCCATGATCACATCATGTGGGATTGCCCCAAGAGCCAAGACACGATGGATCAAGATGGCGAGAAGATGGTCGAGCATGGGATTTTTCCTTAGATCAAGGAGGCGAGCATGGAGGATGCTACCACTATGGACGTCAAGTCAAGTGGAGAAGCCGAGCATGGGATGTTCCCTTCGGCAAAGGAGTCGAGTGATGATGCCCATCCTATGGCATTCATCTTTGGAGGTGACAAGGTTGAGGAAGTTGAGCATGGGAGTTTCCCTTCAACAAAGGCAGCGAATGGAATTGAGAATATCGAGCCTATCCCTATGAGCTTGAATGATGAGATGGTACCAATACCATGTGAGCATGAGAGCCACCTAGCCCACTTGAATGAGAGTGCAAGTGAGTTGAGTGCCTCCACCATATGCGAGATTGAGTGCTTCCACTTTGAGGGCATGAGTGATACACCACTTGAGTTGCGAGAGGTAGTTGATAGGTCAAGTGAGGCCATTTTGATTTATAACAACTTACCCTCTACCTCTAGTGTGTTTTCTCGTGTTTTGCTATGTTCCATGGATGAAAATACGCCAAGCCTCGACATGACGGAGCCTCATATGGAGAAGATGTAGATGGAGGATGAAGGCAATGCTACCCCATGTCTACATGATGAACAAGTCGGCCACATGGACGCCGCTACCTCTACCACAACACCTACATCTCATGAGTGGGAATACAACGGTACGCATATGGGTGTTGATGATGCCATGATCCCACTAGTGGACATGATGACTTGTGATTGCTTGCATGATGTGGATGTTTCTTTCGATGTCACCTATGATTCTTTCATATTCCCATGTGATACCTTGTTCCAAACCAATGTTGATCATGTGGAATTTCTACGTGTGATAATATTGCCACATACATGCCTTGCTTTGAATCTTTCCAATTTTCTCCCATTGTTGCATGCAATATGTCGAACAATTTCTCTTTCATATGTGTTGCTTGCAATGATGAAATTCTTGACAATGAGTTTGCCCCCATAGCATTCTCAACTTTTGGAGATGGTTCCTTTTGCTTTGTTGAGCTTTCACCTTCCTTCATTTTGCATGTTGACCATCCGCATACTTCAAACTTTCATATTGAATTTGGTGCATTTGGTGATGTGCAAATGAAAAGACGCATCATGATGGATGATGTGTTCATGTACCATGCACATAATTTCTTCATGTGAAATTTCGTGTGTAATGGTCACCGCATGATAATGTCAACCTCATTTGACAAAACGAGCTCTTGAGAGCATAATACTTGTGAGTTGCGATTTTCCGGTTAAGCTACTTTCCGCATGTTTTGCTTCCAACAAATTGAACAATTTCTCTTTCCTTTGGTTGGTTTGCAAACATGTGAGTGATTTTGGTTACCTTTGTGACATGCATGTTTCTTTGAGCCTTTATCTAGATGATTTATGTATTGCCACAAACTTGATGAGCAATTTCTCTTCCCTTATGTTTGTTGGCCACCATAATGATATGTTGAGCATGCTTTGTCACAAGTGCTTCCTTTTTTGGCCCATTGATGATGATGTTTTCGACATCCCTCTTTGTGTGTTTTTGCCAAATTATCCTCTTATTGCAACAAAGATATTGAACAATTTCTCTTTCCGATGCATTGCTTGCGATAGTGCTCATAAGTTTCAAAATGAGATAGCTCCGATAGCACTCTCAAATTTTGTTGGAGATTTTGAGTTCCCACATTTTGAGGATGTTTCAGTGAGTTGCTTTCACATTGACCTTGCTTGTGCATTACCTTTCATATATTTGTGTTGTGCTAATCGTGTTATGAACAAGTTTGGAGATGTCCTCAATGACATGCTCCTCTATCATGCACACACATGTTTTGCTTGGTCTTTAGTGTGTGTAGGTAAAAATGACGGGATGGTGACCTCCACTTCAACGGCGAATCATCTACCCCCTTCACATGGTGATGACGTGCAAGCATCGAGGACGACACTTTTTGAAGGAGGGGGAGATGATGTAGCCCAACCCACGTTCATCACCATGACAAGCCATCCGACACATGCCAAGTCACCATGGACGTCAATGGTGAACTCCTTCCTCTATGAGAGCCTCAATATGTTGCCTTTGGATGGCATACTACTTGACCATCGACCCTCTTGCATTCATAGGTTTGACATGGTTGATATGGAGCCGAGGGTAGATGCCAATGAAGCCCAAGAGCCGAAGCCATCCAAGGCGTACGCATGGAAGAGGAGGAAGAAGCGGAGACAAGGCAAAGACGACACCAGACTGGCCGGCCTCCATCCCGGCCCCTAGTCTGGCCGGCCTCCAGCCCGGCCTCGGCAACGCTAGGTCGGCCTCCCAGCCGAAGTGGACGGCCTCCAGCCCGGCCTCGGTCCCGGCCTCGTCCATCCAAGGCCAGCCACCCTGGAGAGCCGGCCAGCCTCTAGCCCGGCCTTGAACCCGGCCAGGCCGGCCTCACGGGGCTGCCCCCTTGGATCCTTCCCACCTACCACCCTTTGAGGTCAAACATATAAATAGGCACCTACCCCTTCAGATCTAGAACAAGGATAGAATTTAGACATTGAGACTTGGGCATGTGCTCATCCCTCCCTTTGTGGAGAAGATCCCCTTGTGGATTCAAGGCTCCTCCTTAGATGTATCTATTGGAGTGATTCAAGGTTCCCTTCTTGCGCAAAGTCTCTCGTGTGGAAGATTCTACTTCACCGTCTCTCTTCCACATGATTCTACCAAGCACTTGCCGATCTTTCACATAGGAATTCTACCTCGCGGTATCTCCCTTGTGTGATTCTATTGGGCCGGTTGGACCGACCGGTGAGGGCAACGCGTCAATTGTATCGGGTTTGTGTTCTTGTGTTCTTCGTGTTCTTGTGTGCGTTCACCCACTCGTTCCTCAATCCGTGAAGATCAGGACACCCTACAAGGCTTACCCTACACCATATGGTATAAGAGCTCAAGGTTGCCACGGATTTGACCTTTGTTTCCCCCCAATTCCCCCAAATTTTTCTTTGATTTTGCCAATTTCGAAAATTCCACAAAAAATAGCCTCAAATTGCTTTTGGTTCAATCTGAGATTCTTGTGAGTTTTGGTAGGTTTTGATCCGTGGATCCATTGCTATACTTGTTGATCTACCTCCCTTTGTGTTCCCAAGGCCAAATTCCTTTGATTTCCCCTCCGATTTGGTGATTTTCCGGCCGTTTTTCTGCCCAAATCGCCATTTTTCGCGTCACGGGAAGGTCAAACCCGACAGCCCGGCCTCGGACCCGGCAAGGCCGGCCCCCCACCCGAGACCGCCGGCCTCCAGCCCGGCCTCAGCCCGGCCTAGGCCGACCTCTCTACAAATTCTGAAAATTTGTTTTGCCCATATCTTTTCACTCCGGACTCCGTTTTTGGTGATTTTCATCTCTAATCGAAGCTACCGACAAGCTCTACATCACCATAATGGTTGATCCATCATATATTTCCACCATATTTCGTGAGCAAGGCAGAGGCATTCCACTCCAAGGGTGAAGAACGTCGACAAAAGGTATAACATCCCCCAAACCTTCTCCCACCTTGCATCACTTGTTAGCCAAGCCATTTGTGCCTATCGTACCTATTAAGACTAGCTCCTATGATTGCTTGGGATTTGCACACTTGATACCTCGTAGTGTTCCGAGCAAACCTTGTGATAGGGTAAAGGTGCCCGATCTTTCGATGAGATGGATATCTCTCGATTTGGGTGGAGGTCGACATTGACGATCCGACCACAAACATGCGGGACGTTGCGCCTTAGCAATCACTACACCAACTTTCGAGGCTATTGATCTCGCCGGAGCTAGATCAACCTGATCCGAAGATCAATTCCTGCAAGCAATCGAAGAAGTAACAAGAATTATAGTAGCAATCAAGATATTGCGGATTAAAGATGAAAGATTTATAGATGGGATTCTGCAAGTGCGTAGTACAAAAGGTCTGAACTGACTCTGTTGCCTATGGAAAAGAATAGCAATGGATAAGTCCTAAACTAAACCAAATCCGAGTCTAAAGGACGACCTAACGGAGGTATATATGGAGGGACAGAGGGGTATTCGGCCAGCCTTGGAAAAGGAGGTCGAATTCCACCCAAAGTCGGTTTCCTTCCACTTATACAGACTCTAATTGTTCACGCACTTAATTTGGACGAAATTACATGGGCCTGGCCCATATCTAAAAGGTGACGCAGCACCATATAAATATATGGACGAAATTATGAAGTGGGAAACTCTATATTTCATCCAAGTCTTCTCCTCTTCTTATGGTGGCTTCAATGTTCTGAAATCTCCAGTGGTGGTGTCATCTTCAATCCTCCCATGCTTGCTGTCATCTTCTCCTTGTGTGATCATGCTCGGACCGTCATTCCTAAGTGTGACAAACACATCCGATTTAGGCAGCATCATATGTTCATGTATGTGAGGATTCATTCCAAGAAACGAAAGTACCTGATAGTTAAGTTGCCGTGCACGAGCTCGTGTAAGAGGTCCTTGTATTGTAGGTGCAGTGGTTGTATCAACATGTGGGATGTCCTCGTCATCCTCCCCTTCTTGAAATGAAGTCGTCCCCGACGCAATGTCATCATCCTCTCCTAAGTATGGCTTCAAATCTGCAATGTTAAATGACGGACTTACCGTACCAAATTCTACAGGAAGCTCAAGTTTGTATGCATTATCATTAATTCGTTCTAACACTTTAAAAGGACCAGCAGCCCGTGGTATCAATTTTGACTTGCGCAAATCAGGAAAACGATCTTTGCGCAAATGTAACCAAACAAGATCTCCAACATAAAAAACAACATGTTTTTTTCCCTTATCACCGGCAACTTTAAATTTAGCATTCATGTGTTCTATATTGGCTTTAGTAATAGCATGCAACTTCACAATTAATTCAGCACGTTGTGAAGCATCTAAATTATCTTGCACCGAAGATGGTAAAGGCAATAAATCAATGGGCGCATGAGGAACAAAGCCATAAACAATCTCAAAATGGCACATCTTTGTGGTAGAATGTAGCGAACGATTATAAGCATCAATATGAGGTAAACATTCTTCCCACAATTATAAGTTCTTCTTTAAAACAGCCCGCAACATAGTAGACAATGTTCTATTCACAACTTCAGTTTGTCCATCAGTTTGGGGATGACATGTAGTACTAAATAGCAACTTAGTCCCCACTTTGCCCACAAGCATCTCCAAAAATGGCTAAGAAACTTAGTGTCACGATCTGAAACTATAGTATTTGGCACCCATGCAAACGAACAATTTCACGAAAGAACAAATCAGCAACATGCATACTATCCCTCTGATGTAGGGGGTTCGCCCGATCTTCACGGATTTGAGGCGGGGAAGAGGATGAACACGAAGAACACGGAGGTGGAAACGAAGAACACGAGGGGAAAAAGGGCGAATCGTGGGGATAACTCGCGAAGCCTACAAGGGAGAATCACCCGGCAACAAACCTCCAGTGGAGCAGCCTCCGGATCCCAAAACCCAAGTCAACAACACGCTTAATGAAACCGATTTCTCTTACCGGCCGGTCCACCGATCCAATAGAATCCACAAGGGAAAGATTGGTTTGCACTACTAGAGACACCTCAGTGAAAGAGTAGCAACAACAAGAGATTCATCATCCTCCTCGGAGGAACCCATCACGGGAAGGAGCAACGCTCAACTCTAGTTCATTCTTCTCTCCCTCAAATGGAAAAGGGGAAGAGCTATTTATAGTCTAGTACAAAACAAAGCTGAAAGGTGGGGGTCCGGCCTGGGCCGGCCTGGAGGCCGGCGGCGTCTGGAGGGGGCCCGGCCTGGGCCGGCCTGGAGGCCGGCGTCGTCTGGAGGGGTGCCGGCCTGGGCCGGCTGGCAGGCCGACCGGCTCTGGTGGGGTGCCGGCCTGGGGGCCGGCCTAGGCCGGGATGGAGGCTGGCCTGCCTGTCTTCGCCTCCCTCTTCCTCTCCTTGTCCATGACGCTTCCTTCTCCTCATCCACGCGTATGCCTTAGTTGATTGGAGTCCATGGAGTTCCTTGCCACCCTTTGGAGTCCTTGGTGGCTTGTTGTACGTTGGAGTGCTTGACAAGGTGTTGTCGTTGGGTTGGCCTACATCATCTCCCCCTCCTTCGAAAAGCGTAGTCCTCGACGCTAGCACGTCCTCATCATGTGAAGGAGATAGATGGCTTGACGTTGAAGTGGAAGTCACCATGCCGCCATTGATACCTATACGCACCAAAGACCAAGCAAAACATGTGCGTTCATGATAGAGGAACACATCATTGACGACATGTCCGAATTTGTTCATAACACCATTAGCATAACACAAATATATGGAATGGAATACAAATGCAAGGTCAATGTGCAAGCAACTCGTCCAAACATCCTCAAAATGTGGGAACACAAAATCTCCAAGAAAAGTAGAGAAGGCTAAGATACCCATCTCATTGTGAACCATATGATGTTCATTGCATTGAAAGCATTGGAAAGAGAAGTTTGTGAACCACACAAGGTGAGAGAGGCTCGTATCATCTCCATCAGGGGTGCAAACAAAGCAAAGAGAAGAGCAAGTGTTCGTCAATTTTGTTGCAACACCAAGAATACAACATCCAAAGGTCTCATGACAAGACATGCTCAAAATACCGTTATGGTCGCGAATAAGCCAACGGAAAGAGCAATTGTGCATCATACTTTTTGCAACACATAAATCATCTATAAGTAAGATCAAGGGAGCATGAATGTCACAAAGGAAAACCAAAGCACTCACATGTTTGCACGCGAACCAAAGGAAAGAGCAATTATTCAATTTGTTCGATGCAAGACATGGAAAAAGCCAATAGAGGTGGAATGGAGCCACAACTCTCATGGAAAATGCTCTCAAGAGCTCTTTTTGTCAACTCATGCTCAATTGAGGTTGACATTATGAAGCGTGAGCCATTACACACGAAATTCCATAAAAAGAAATTGTGTGCATGGTACATGAATGCATCATCCATTATGACGCATCTATCCATTTGCACATCACCAAACGCACCAATATCAAAAGGAATGTATGACATATGTGAGTGGTCAATATGCAAAAGGAAGGGTAAATTCTCAACATGGCAAAAGGAAGAATCTCCAAATTTTGAGAAAGCTATGGGGGCATTCTCATAAGACATCATATCAACATTATTGCAAACCAAGCATTGGAAAGAGAAATTGTTCAACTTCTTGGATGCAACAATGGGAGAAAATTCGAAAGTTTCATAACAAGGCATGTATATGGAAAGATCATCACAAATAGATAATTCCGCATGATCAACATTGGTTTGAAACAAGGTATCACATGGGAATATGAACGAAGCATATGTGATATCAAAAGGATCATCCATAGCATGCAAGCAATCACAAGTCATCATGTCCACTAGTGCGATCATGGCATCATCAACACCCATATGCGTACCTTTGTAGTCCCGCTCATGAGAAGTAGGTGCTGTGGTAGAAGTAGCGGCGTCCATGTGGCCGACTAGTGCATCTTCATGTAAGCATGGGATGGCATCGTCTTCATCCTCCATGTACATCTTCTCCATCATGGGCACCATCATGTCGAGGCTTGGCGTCTCATCATCCATGGGACCTAGTACAACATGAGAAAACACACTAGAGGTAGAGGGTAAGTTGTTAGAAATTGGAATGGCCTCACTTGACCTATCAACTACCTCTCCCAACTCAAGTTGTGTATCGCTCATTCGCTCAAAGTGGAAGCACTCAATCTCACATATGGTGGAGGCACTCAACTCACTGTCACTCTCACTCAAGTGGGCTAGGTTGCTCTCATGCTCACATGGGATTGGTACCATCTCATCTTGCCAACACATAGTGATAGGCCCGGTAGACTCAACTCCATTCGCCACCTTGGTTGAAGGGCAACTCCCATGCTCAACCTCCTCAACTTTTTCTCCTCCGAAGGACATCCCATGCTCGGCATCTCCACTTGAATCGACGTCCATAGTGGTAGTATCCTCCATGCTCGCCTCCTTGGTCGAAGGGAAAATCCCATGCTCGACCGTCTTCTCGCCATCTTCTTGGTCACCATCTTGCAGTGGAGTCGACAATAAGCTCGGTGAAGTCTCATGTGAGGGCTTGAAGAACTTGGATAACCCTGCAACGAACTCCTCGCGGATGGTCTTGAGGTCGGTCAAGAACTTGTCGCTATCGGCGTCGGCCTTGAGCTTGGCCTGCTCGATCTCGAAGTTTGCATTGCCGGTGTCGCGCTTGGTCTTCCACTCGTCGAGGATGGCCTTGATTTTGTCCAATTTCTTCGTGTAGCTTGATCTATGCTTGGACGCTCTTTTGGTTGTGGCGCGCGGAGGAGACTCCATATGATGTGTACTTGCCACCATCTTGTATGTTGATGTAGACGCGTGATGGCGTGGCCTTGAGTAGCTTGAGTCCTCATAGTGACGTCGATGATGATCATGAGTAGACGTACGCCGATGAAGATCCTTGGAGTTCCTTGATGAAGACTCGTGTGCATAGGCACTTTGCGTTGGCCGCCATCTCGAGGGTGAGGTAGCTTGACGTCGAGGAGGAGGGCCTGTCTCCTTGTCCTCTAGGCGAAGATGCCTTGATCTCCGTCTCCTTGAGCTTGAAGTAGGTGCTTGATGGCGGTGGCGCTCTTGAGTTCTTGGCCTTGAGGATCGTCTAGGTGGGGACTCATCATCGGTGTCGCCATCCACATGATGTGTAGCGCCTCGTTGGAGATCCTTGACGTGCCTTGAGGAGTCGTAGTCCATGTAGGGTTCCACCACCTCATTGGAGTTGTAGTCGAAGTAGTGGTCCACCATGGCGTTGACGCTTGTGGGCTCGAAGTCGGTGTAGCTCTCCAAGTCGTGGACGGTTGCGGCATCGTAGTCGTAGTAGTGGTGGTTCTCCGCCATGTAGTCCATGCTCGTGGAGGTGTCGTCAATGTTGTTGTCCACCATGTCATCCATGCTTGGGGCGCCGTATTCGTTGTCGCTCATGATGTCATCCATGCTTGGCGCGCCGTAGTCGTTGTCGCTCATCATGTTCTCATCATCATGGCCTCCATAGGATGCTCCGCTCTCACTAGACATGGTCAATCACAAGACAAGTGTATATATATGTGGAGTGGAAGGAACTAAGAAACCAACCTCACCTAGTAGATAGTATTGGAACTAGTGGACCATCCAAGAGAAACCGATACACAAGAATGCGGGTGACTTGAATTTCAAAGATCCAAACGCAACTCCAAAACACACACGGCTTATGAGTGGATAGGTATGAATTGTGGAAAGCAAATGGAACAACCGGAAACCAAGATATTGTAAAGGAAAGTAGAGAACCACGATGACCGCAAAGCAAATACAAGTCGATCTCAAAGGATATGAGTGAAGCACATAGAAACACACGCTTTGAAGAGTAGGACTTGTGCAACAAAAAATGAGTTAGTGATGGACCTAGCGAAGACTAAAGCTCAAGTCGCACAAGTACAAGAGAAACAAACTCGATTGCAAATTATTGGAGGGCTACAAGATTTGCACAAAGATACCACACCTATGAATTTTTCATCGAGCTTGCGTGACCTACAAGAGATATGGCATTGAGTCTCTTTCTTTTTTTTCTTTTTGATTCTTTTCGATTCTCTTTTGGCCTCTTATTCTCTTTTCTATTTTGCCTCTCACTTTGCTTGCAAACAACAACTATATCAACTAGCGCATACAAGGTTTGCTCGGAACACTACGAGGTATCAAGTGTGCAAAGCCCAAGCAATCATAGATGAGCTACTCTCAATAGGTAAGATAGGCAGAAATGGCTTGGCTAACAAGTGATGCAAGGTGGAAGAAGATTTGGGAATGTCTCTTCCTTGATCACGAAATATGGTGGCACTAGATGATGGATCAACCGCTATGGTGATGTAGATCTTGTCGGTAGCTTCGATTAGAGACGAAAATCAACAAAAACGGAGTCCGGAGTGAAAAGTTATGGCCAAAACAAAATTTCTGCAGGGGGGTCGGCCTGGGGGCTGGCCTAGGTCGGGCTGGAGGCCGGCGGCTTCTGCCGGGGGTCCGGCCTAGGGGCCGGCCTAGGCCGGGCTGGAGGCCGGCCGGACTACCTTCCCGTGACGCGAAAAAGTGCGATTTAGGTGGAAAAACACCAAATCGGAGTAGAAATCAAAGGAATTTGGCCATGGGAATGCAAAGGGAGGTAGATCAACAAGTATGGCAATGGATCCACGGATCAAAACCTACCAAAACTCACAAGAATCTCAGATCGATCCAAAAGCAATTTGGGGCTATTTTTGGTGGAAATTTTCGAAATTAGCAAAATCAAAGAAAACTTTTGTGGATTTGGGGGTGGAAACAAAGGCAAATCCGTGGCAATCCTTGCTCTGATACCATATGATGTAGGGGGTTGGCCCGATCTTCACGGATTTGAGGCGGGGAAGAGGATGAACACGAAGAACACGGAGGTGGAAACGAAGAACACGAGGGGAAAAAGGGCAAATCGTGGGGATAACTCGCGAAGCCTACAAGGGAGAATCACCCGGCAACAAACCCCCAGCGGAGCAGCCTCCGGATCCCAAAACCCAAGTCAACAACACGCTTAATGAAACCGATTTCTCTTACCGGCCGGTCCACCGATCCAATAGAATCCACAAGAGAAAGATTGGTTTGCACTACTAGAGACACTTCAGTGAAAGAGTAGCAACAACAAGAGATTCATCATCCTCCTCGGAGGAACCCATCACGGGAAGGAGCAACGCTCAACTCTAGTTCATTTTTCTCTCCCTTAAATGGAAAAGGGGAAGAGCTATTTATAGTCTAGTACAAAACGAAGCTGAAAGGTGGGGGTCCGGCCTGGGCCGGCCTGGAGGCCGGCGGCGTCTGGAGGGGGCCCGGCGTCGTCTGGAGGGGTGCCGGCCTGGGGGCCGGCTGGGAGGCCGACCGGCTCCGGTTGGGTGCCGGCCTGGGGGGCGGCCTAGGCCGGCTGGGAGGCCGGCCGGCTCTGGTGGGGTGCCGGCATGGGGGCCGGCCTAGGCCGGGCTGGAGGCCGGCCTGCCTGTCTTTGCCTCCCTCTTCCTCTCCTTGTCCATGACGCTTCCTTCTCCTCATCCACACGTATGCCTTAGTTGATTGGAGTCCATGGAGTTCCTTGCCACCCTTTGGAGTCCTTGGTGGCTTGTTGTACGTTGGAGTGCTTGACAAGGTGTTGTCGTTGGGTTGGCCTACATCACCCTCCCCTTCTGTGTGCGAGGCAATCCCAAAACAAAGTCCATAGAAATATCCTCCCAAGGCACACTAGGAACAGGAAGAGGAATATATAAACCATGTGGATTAAGACGTGGCCCGATCTTCTCAGTGAGCGGTGGTAGATGGATGATGATGGTAGATAACTTGCGAGATTCGGACGAACTCTCCGGCTGCTCCCCTGTTGCCAATGCAACAGCTCTTCAACCCAATGGATATTCGCGACGCCTCACACCAATGCAACGTAGCCGCCGGCCACGAAGCAGTTTATGCAATCTACTAACTCCCAATGGAACAACAGATCACACTCAAACTTTGGTAGCAAGAACCTCCAGATCGAAACAAAGTGGAGGGGTTGTATTCCTGATCGCAACAAAGAGGAACACGGCGAAAGATGAATGCTTGTAGCAGTCCAATCTAGGGTTTTAAGCAAAAACGTGGTCTAACCCCTCTACAGCCGCCGGCCCTAGCCTTATATAGGAGGCCAACCGACCTACAGCGAAAACCTAACTTGGTTCGGACTCAAACGGATACAAACCGACCCAAAAGTGGGTTCGTCCAAAATCTGGTGCGCAAGGCCGGGTCGGAGCCGGCCTGGCCGGGCTGGAGGCCGGCCTAGGATTTGCATGGCAGTCCTGCCGGCCTAGGCCGGGTTGGAGGCCGGCCTGAAGGCCGGTCGCTTCGGTAGTGTGGCCTTGTCTTCTGTGGAGGCCGGGTTCTTCGGGTGGTGAGCCGGCCTAGACCGGCCTGAACCGGCCTCGGGCGTGTTGGAGGCCGGGAGCTTTTGGCACATGGCCGGCCTTGCCGGGCTGAGGCCGGCCCCAAGGCCGGGCTGTCTGAATCCTTCTTCTTCCTTCCTTGCGCAGTCCTCCCGCTCCTCCCTCGCGCCATAGGTGACGTTGTGTTCGTATTCTTGTTGCTCCTCCGGCCCTCCTCCAACGTTTGTGTTATCAACAAACCTGATCATACACAAGTACATAGACTTAGGTAGTATAAAGTTCTCATTAGCACAAACATCATATTCAATTAAGAGTGAATTCACCTGTTGTCCAAGTAACTTGGCACGGGCTCTTGTCATTGGTCCAATCCTCACTTCATTGGGCTTGTCTTGAACAGCAACATCCTCAATGGAAGAAAATGGTAAAAGACTAGGGATGTCCTCATCAAGTAGTGCAACGGCCAACAAATCTCTCAACGTCCCTACGCATGCGTGGCCAAAAGAAGTGTGCAGCAAGCACGTCCTCCGTCTTCTTTACTCCAAAGTGACCCATCAAACCTCTGCCATGCGCCTCCTGCAACAACAAAAGACGAACAGAGCTATCCGGAATACATTGTTTGTTAGCACGGAACACAAATCCATCATTGAGGACGAATTTGTTCCAAGTTTTGCCCTCTTTACAATTTTGCAACACATCTTTAAATGCAGCATCATGCACGTATTGTTGCTTAATAGTTTCCAATCCAAAAAAATTGAAATCAAGCTGAGAGAGCATGGTATAACGACGTGACAAAGCATCAGCAATAACATTATCTTTAGCCTTTTTGTGTTTTATAACATAAGGAAAAGATTCAATAAATTCATCCCACTTTGCATGACGCTTATTCAACTTAGCTTGACTACATATGTGCTTCAAAGATTCATGATCAGAATGTATAACAAATTCTTTGGGCCATAAATAATGTTGCCAAGTTTCTAATGTCCGAACCAGCGCATATAATTCTTTATCATAAGTAGAATAATTCAGACTTGGCCCACTTAGTTTTTCACTAAAATATGCAACAGGTTTACCCTCTTGTAATAACACACCTCCCAAACCAATACCACTAGCATCACATTCAAGTTCAAAAGTCTTATTGAAATTAGGAAGTTGCAATAAAGGAGCATGAGTTAACCTGTGTTTTAGTAACATGAAAGCATCTTGTTGTGCATCTCCCCAAACAAACGGAACATCTTTCATTGTAAGCTCATTCAGCGGCGCTGCAATGGATCCAAAATCTTTCACAAAGCACCTATAAAATCCTGCGAGTCCAAGAAAACTCCGCACTTGTGTGACCGTTTTAGGTTGCGGCCAACTCAAAATTGCCTCAATCTTGGCCAACAAAGCCAAGAAAAGCAACTCGATCCGTGCAAAAGGTGCACTTCTCAATATTTCCAAACAAGCGTGCACTGCGCAAAGCAGTAAAAACAGCATGCAAATGATCCAAATGTTCCTCTAAAGATGTGCTATATATGAGAATATCATCAAAGTAAACCACCAAAAACGGCTAATAAAACTACGCAAAACTTCGTTCATTAATCGCATGAATGTGCTGGGAGCATTAGTTAGACCAAAAGGCATCACTAACCACTCATATAACCCGAACTTAGTTTTAAACGCTGTTTTCCATTCATCCCCTAATTTCATACGAATTTGGTGATAACCACTACGCAAATCAACTTTAGAGAACATGGTAGAGCCACTCAATTCATCGAGCATATCATCGAAACGTGGTATAGGATGACGATATCTAATAGTAATATTATTGATAGCTCTACAATCAGTACACATGCGCGATGAACCATCTTTCTTAGGAACCAACATAATAGGTACAGCACATGGGCTAAGAGACTCACGAATATGACCTTTGTCGAGTAGTGCTTGGATTTGTCGCTGAATCTCTTTGGTCTCCTCCGGGTTGGTACGATATGGCGCACGGTTGGGTAGTGACGCTCCAGGAATTAAGTCAATTTGATGCTCGATTTCGCGAATAGGTGGCAATCCTAGACGTACATCTTGTGGAAAAACGTCCACGAACTCCTGCAAAATGTTAGCAACCGCAGGTGGCAAGGTAAGAGGCATGTCCTCAAAAGAAAACAGCACCTCTTTGCAAATAATAGCATAACATGCAGTAGTACTCACATCAATTTCAGAAATATCAGATTTGCTAGCAAGCAAGCAAGTACTTTTTAAATGAATTTCATTAGCATGTTTCGGAGCAGATTTGGAAGTACTTTTAGACGGCATCAATTTGTTAGCAACAATCTGATTTTCACTCAGCTTTGACTCCTCATTATGTGCTCTACTAGCTCTAGCAAGATCATCTTTTAAAATATTTTCAGGAGACATAGGAAGTAACACAATTGGCTTATCATTATGAACAAGAGAATATTGATTTGTGCTACCATGATGGACAGAATTCGTATCATATTGCCATGGTCTACCAAGTAAAAGCGCACATGCTTGCATAGGAACCACATCACATTCAACATAATCGGAATATGCAGCAATAGTAAAATGCACACGAACGGTACGTGTTACCTTAACTTTGCCGTTGTTGTTAAACCATTGAATGTAATATGGTCGAGGATGAGGTCGTGTCGTGAGAGAAAGCTTCTCAACCATCTCCATACTCGCCAAATTGTTGCAGCTCTCTCCATCAATAATAATGCGAACACAACGATCTTTGACAACGCCCTTTGTATGGAATAGATTATTGCGCTGACTTGGTTCAGCTTTTGTCACTTGTGCACTTAAAACGCGATGCGCAATTAAGCTCGGGTACTGCTCCGCGTGTTCCGCATCCATGTATTGTGAATCTTGCGCCGTGTTTGCTTCCGCGAATTGCTCATCATGTGCAAGGAGAGCCAATGTATCTTCATCATAATCACTGGCGGAATCATATCCACCATCATCAAGAGCAATCATCACACGAGTGTTGGTGCAATCACGTGTGAAGTGACCAAGCCCGCTGCATTTGCGGCACTTAATGTCGCTAGTTTTGCACATAGAAGCCATTGATGACGAAGAACTTGGGGCTTGTCCCGCAGGTGTACGCTTGGCTGTAGATGGTGGGAATGTAGACGATATAGACCGTGTGGGGGTGAGCGTGATAGCAGTCGGAGCAGCAGTCCGTGGTGACGTAGACGGCGTTCATGGTGTCCATGAAGTAGAATGCCCTGCATGAAAATTAGTTCGTGTCACCGCTCTCCGATCCTGCACTTCACATTCAGCTTTGCAAGCAAGATGAAATAAACGAGTGATAGTTGTATATTCCTTATATTCCAGAATTGTTTGAATCTCTTTATTTAATCCACCAAAGAATCTAGCAAGTAAAGCTTCAGTATCCTCTTCTATACCACAACGAATCATGCCAGTTTGTAATTCCTGATAGTATTCTTCTACAGTATTTTTACCTTGTTCTAGTCTAGTTAATTTCTTCAGCAAATCACGTTGATAGTATGGAGGAACAAAACAAGTCGGCATAGCACGTTTCAAATCAGTCCAAGTAGTAGGTGGATTAGCATGATGCAAACGACAATATTCAGACCACCATACGGAAGCAAAACTAGTGAACTCACAAGTAGCAGCACTAACACGTCTCTCCTCAGGATAATTTAAGCATGAAAAACGTTGTTCTAATTCTAACTCCCAAGAAAGGTACGCATCAGGATTATAAACGACCATCAAAAGGCGGAACATTCAACTTCAGTTTTGCAACATGGTCATCGTCACGTACCAGCGGACGCGCGTTGCGTAGAAGTACGCGTGGACGTCCAGGCGCCGATTGGTGGACCTCACCCTCATCCCCGTTCTCGCTGTCGTAGTCGTCCTCCCCTTCATACTCCTCGTATCGCGCATCATCTGCAGCAGACGTGTGCGCATGGTGGAGAGGTACTCGCTGGGCGCGGCCGACATATGTAGGGGGTGGAATACGGCGTAGCAACTCCCGAAATTTTTCGTCGAGCTTGGCGGTGAAGGACGTTTCGAGGCCCTCGATCTTCTCCATGGTTTCACCAAAACGTTTATCTACGTCTTGCATATGGTCGCTGACGAGGTGCGTGAAGTGGCCGTGGAGCTCCGCGTTGGTCATCTTATCCGGGTCGACATCCATCGTAGAACATGTCATGGTTAGTACGCAAAAAGCACAGAAATATGTGACAGGAAAGTGGTGGAATCAACGCGCAATCAATTAAGAAAACTAATATTCTTACCCGTTCTTACTCTGCAGTAGGTGGTGACTAGCAACCGATGGGACCAAACGTCAAGAAGATTGATAATAGCGATTACCAGGTGGTGTCAACGCACGGTGTAGGAAAATGTGGAGCTGTAGGTGGCTGTAATATCTATAGCAACAATTCAAAACAGCAATGCAACGAGTTGAATAAATGCTCAATGACGGTACTGTGCTGGTCCTAGGCTAGAACGTACTAGTGACGCGAGCCTATAGCACCAACAAAGTCAAGGCGCGGCAACAACAAGCACAAATATAAGTGAAGATCACAGAAAGTTCTGAACTTTTTTCACAAAAGTGGCAAAAACTCAACCTTCTGGACTCTTTTGCCAATTCTGAGAGATTTTGGAGGCTTGGAACGACGTAGTCCTTCGGGTTGGATAGAAAATTTTCTGACGAGAATTTTGAGTGGTCGAACGTCGAAAACGGAGTTCGTATGCAAAAGTTATGGCCGGTCAAAGTCGGACAGCCAAAACTGTCAAAAAAACCCACTAATTCGGACCTGAGTAGTAGAAATCGGGTCAAATCCGACTTGGATGTGGATTGACTTTTTTTTTACAACTTTTTTTTAACACAAACCTAGATACGAACCAAACCGATCACGATGGTGGAAACGGCGGCGGGTATGTAGATGGTGGCGGTGGTGGATATATTGATGGCGGTGGTGGTGGATATATTGATGGCGGCAGAAGATGGATTATATTGATGGCGGCGGAAGACTGGTGGATGGTGGCGATGATGGGCGAGATGCATGTCGTGCGTCGGCGGCAAGACAAATATGCAAAGAACTAGAAACTCTAAAGGAACTAGACGCTACGACCAGCACTCGAAACGACGATGCAGTCACGAATTCAACAATGCAAAAACTGAAAAGAAAAGATGCAAAGGCTCGAATTGTTTCTGGGAAAAGATCTAACCCTAATATTTTTGGCTTTTTCGTGGACTGTAGGAAAAACAGATGCAATCTACACTAGTAAAAACTGTAAGATCTCACCGATAAACCTGAAATCTGATACCACTTGATAGGGTAAAGGTGCCCGATCTTTCGATGAGATGGATATCTCTCGATTTGGGTGGAGGTCGACGTTGACGATCTGACTACAAACATGAGAGACGTTGTACCTTAGCAATCACTACACCAACTTCCGAGGCTATTGATCTCGCCGGAGCTAGATCAACCTGATCCGAAGATCAATTCCTGCAAGCAATAGAAGAACTAACAAGAATTATAGTTGCAATCAAGATATTGCGGATTAAAGATGAAAGCTTTATAGATGGGATTCTGCAAGTGCGTAGTACAATAGGTCTGAACCGACACTGTTGCCTATGGCGAAGAATAGCAATGGCTAAGTCTTAAACTAAATAAAATCTGAGTCTAAAGGACGACCTAACGGAGGTATATATGGAGGGTCAGAGGGGGATTCGGCCAGCCTTGGAAAAGGAGGTCGAATTCCACCCAAAGTCGGTTTCCTTCCACTTATACGGACTCTAATTGTTGACGCACTTAATTTGGACGAAATTACATGGGCTTGGCCCATATCTAAAAGGTGACACAGAACCATATAAATATATGGACGAAATTATGAAGTGGGAAACTCTATATTTCGTCCAAGTCTTCTCCTCTTATTATGGTGGCTTCAATGTTCTGAAATCTCCAGTGGTGGTGTCATCTTCAATCCTCCCATGCTTGCTGTCATCCTCTCCATGTGTGATCATGCTCGGACCGTCATTCCTAAGTGTGACAAATACATCCGACTTAGGCAGCATCATATGTTCATGTATGTGAGGATTCATTCCAAGAAACGAAAGTACCTGATAGTTAAGTTGCCGTGCACGAGCTCGTGTAAGAGGTCCTTGTATTGTAGGTGCAGTGGTTGTATCAACACGTGGGATGTCCTCATCACCTTGTATGCGCTAGTTGATATAGTTGTTGTTGGCAAGCAAAGTAAGGCATAGAGCTCTATTTTATAAATGATGGATATTTACAAAGAATTCGGGGAGTTCAAGAGGGGAGATTACAAGGTATCATCCATTGTTGCATGCCTTCCTTGAGGCTTGGTTTTGCTCTATGCATAACAAGAGAAAAGCTTTCTGTGGCACCCCCCTCTGACACATGTCGCCAGAGAGGTGGTCGCCCCATGTGCCAGCCCAGTATATCTGGACGCACGTTACAATGCAACATAGCGGAAATCATTACAGAATCAGGCCCAAAAGGGCTTCAAAGGTTTACAAGGCCACCAAGGCGTGACAATTTATCATGGCCAAATATGGCCCAGAATAGAGTTTTAACTGGCAGCGGAAGACGACTAAATCGACGGCTTGGAGTGGCTCCATTCCACAGGCATCTGGCTGGGCTACTGATCCTAGCACGCTCTTTCTCCATATCCTTGCAATGGTACAAGATGAATCCTCTCAACGTCTGGCCACATGAAAAGCCAGTTTGAGTACAATGACGTACTCGCAAGAAAACAACCACAAGACATGAACATTCAAGCAATCAGGCAACAAGTAGCTAGCGACAGAAAAATGATCTAAACATGGCAAGTGTCTAATTACGACAGTCCAAAAGGATGACAACATGGCATCACAATGAAACATGGCATAAGCAAACAACGGGAGTGCCACCAGTAAAGAGTCCAAGCCAGGTGGGGTTGGATCGTGTACCGGAGATCACACAAAGAACTTACCTGTGAAGAATAACGGATGTACCCATTGGTACCAAGTATTATAACATCACCTGTCATCACAACTAGGCCCAACGGCCTTACCACATCAGTTAAACTGCTAGGCCCACTGGCCTCATGTTTCCACTTTGGGCATGCACGGTTGATGTTGGCTCAAGCCTAACTCTAGATGCACGGTTGAATGTCAAATATCTATGGAGATAGATGCGTATTTTGTCGATAAATGAGTTAGGATGTTTAACCTAAATAAGATTTTTAATGAGTTCAAAATGGAACAAGTGAAGAAGGGTTCATTACTTGTTAAAGATAGGTGAAACATAAAGATTATTTTCAATGCAAAAATAATGGTCGGTAGATATGTTAGTATTCGCTATGAATTGTTCATAGGTCTAAACATATAAGAACCATAATTTTGTATTTGATGAAATGTGACCCAAGTTCTTGGTTAGAAGAACGTGTTAGGAATGAGGAGTCATTTCAACATGGAAATGAGATAATTAGAGATTGGTAGACCTGGTTGAAGTCATGACACCAAACTAGATGGAGATCTCATTAAGCCAGAAGCGCAGCGAAAGCGTGATCGAAAATATCGAAGTGACTTGGATTGCATTGTCGATTTGTTGAGTCTACAACATATAGAGTATATGATTAATTGATGGATTAAAAGATATAATATGTTGGTTTGAGATATTTTGTTTCAAGAATGAGTGAGTTCCGGGTGCACATGTGATGTAGCCCCACATGTGAAGATGAGCAAGAGGAGGTCCAAGATGATGGAGAAGATGACCAAGGGAAAGATCCAATAAGATGGTCAAGGAGAAGAGAAAGAAGGAGGCGGAGCCAGGCTGGCCGGCCTCCAGACCGGCCTAGGCCGGCCACCAGGCCGGACACCCACCAGAGCCAGCCGGCCCAGGCCGGGCCCCAGGCCGGCCGCCCACCAGTGCCCGCCGGCCTCCCAGCCAGCCTAGGCCGTCCTCCAGGCCGGTCCCCCTCCTGCGCCCGCCGGCCTCCCAGCCGGCCTAGGCCAGCCCCTGGGCCGGTTCCCCACCTGCGCCCGCCGGCCTCCCAGCCGGTCTCCCGCATTTCTGCCCCGTTTTGTACTACGCCGATAAATACCCCCCGCCTCCCTCAGATCTAGGGTTAGACTGAATTTGAGACTTCAGAGCTATGCTCCTCCTCCCTCGTTGCTAGGGTACCTCTGTGAGGATGGATCTTGTTGTTGCTACTCTTTCACTGAGTTGTCTCTAGTAGTGCATCCCAATCTTTCACTGCGGTGATTCTATTGGATCGGTGGACCGGCCGGTAAGAGCAATCGGTTTCATTAAGAGTAAGATTGCCTTTGATTCTTCGATCCAAAGGCTTCTCTTGTGAGGGTTTTTGTTTGGTGGAGATCTCTGCAGGTTTTGCTAGTTATCCTATTTGTTTGCCCACGAATTCTCCCGATTTCCACCTCGAGTTCATCAGTGTTCTTCGCGTTCATCCCCATTTCCCCCTCAAATCCATGAAGATCGGGCCAACCCCCTACATCATATGGTATCAAGAGCAAGGGTTTCCACGGATTTGGATCGTGTTTCCACCTTTTATTAGCCATTTTTCCACCAAAATTTTTCTTTCCCATAACAATTTCGAAAATTCACAAAAAAGTAGCCCATATGGATTTCGTTCGATCTCTCGATTTGGTGAGCGATTTGTGGTTTTGATCCACGGATCTAGTGCTTAAGACCTTTCCCCACCTTCCTTTGGTGTTCCCTTGTGCCATTTTCGCCCAAAATTCGTCAGATTGAAGATTTCCCGGAGCCAATTCCGCTCCCAGCTCAAGCAGCCCGTGCAGTTTCGAGTCCACCGGTACTACCGCCAGCACGCGTCTTCACCGACGTGCGTTTCGTGTCGCTTCCTCGTTTCCTCGACGCAACCAAAGGTAAAAATTGCGACACATCCCTTTCCTTTTCGCGAAACTTTTTCCTTGGAGCTAGTTCGTCAAAGTGTGAGCATTGCACTAGTGTAACACCAAATGAGCATATCATAATCTTGCGAGAATCAACGTGTAGCGGACTCGGCTCGGGCAAAAACATAAAGCAAAAGAGAAATAGAAAATATTCAAAAAAAAGAGAAAAGAGAAAAGCCGAGCCGTGATCTTTTCTATTTTCTCGATCACGGCTCGGCTTTTCTCTTTTCTCTTTTTTTTGAATCTTTTCTATTTCTCTTTTGCTTTATGTTTTTTCCCAAGCCATGATCCCAGTCCTCCTTACCGCCTCAAAGCTCCAATACCCAACAGAGAAACCTGTACAGTTGTGCAAATCGGGTGCTCCCTCCTATGCACTTGAGCTAGTTGTCCTTCGAGTGGTGGTGCGGCACGAGCATAGTCTTCGTTAGGTCCACGTTGCTCTTCCCCATAGTCGTACGATCCATGTTTGTGTCCACGTGTGAGTTTCCTTTGTTTCTTGGATTGTGTGGTTAGTCTCTTTTGCTTCATGATCGTTGTGGTTATCCTCCACTTGTTGCAATTGCTTTATCGTTTGCTTCGTTTCGATTTCTTGCCACTTTGCCATACCTAAGCTCCTCATAAGTGTGTGTGTGAGTCGCTTTTGGATTGCTAATCAACCAACTCTTACTCTTGTGATACCTTTGTCTCGAAAGGCGAGTCCACTTGTCCAATACTATCAACCAAAGGTAAGAGCGGTTATTAGCCACCACATATTCCACATATCACTTGTGTTTTCTTATAATGGCTAGGGAAGAACAAGACGCCAGCATGAGCAAGCAAGAGGACTTACGCCGCTATGAGGAGCGACATCAAGCCGCGCAACGTGAAAACAATGAGCGTTTCGCTCAAATCCAAGATTCCATGAGCAAGCTCCTCGATCGAGATCATAGTCGCTCTTCAAGGTCAAGCTCGCGAAGTTCTCACCACTCCACCGCAAGAAGCCACGTATGGAGTGAGAATGATCAAGGACATCGCCATCGCCAAGAGCGCCATCGCCAAGAAATGCCTCATCAACAAGCGAACATGGATCCTCAACAATGCCAAGAGCAACATCGTCAAGAAGCGCCTCACCCTCAAGCGAACTTAGACCCCCAACACCATCAAGATCGCCTTCGTCAAGAAATACCAATCCCAAATGCTAACTTGGACGCCCCACACCACAATGAGGACAATCGACATCATCGTCATGACCTACCTCCACATCGAGCCCGCCGAGTGCCATTGGACAACAATCATGTTGATCTTAAAGACGATGAGGATTATGTTCCACGCCATCAACCAAGGCATCGCCACCATGATGATGATGATGATGATGAGGAGGAGTAGGAGCGCAAGCCACGCTTCAACCCCCCCAAGCTCGTCATTCCAAAGTTCCATGGCACCAACCCCGAGGACTACATCGCATGGGAGTCCAAGGTCTCCAAACTATTTCGCGTCTACAAGGTGCCACAAGACAAACGGGTTGACCTCGCCTCCTTAGAACTCGAAGGCTATGCACAACTATGGTGGGAACAACTCCAAGCCTCCTTCGAAGACCCAATTGACACATGGAATGACATGAAGATGGAAATGCACAAGCGCTTTGTGCCACATCACTATGCGCGCGATTTGTACAAGAAGTTGCAAGAGCTCAAACAAGGCCTCAAGACGGTTGACGAGTACTACAAGGAGATGGAGTCAACTATCTCCCGCGCACACATTGTTGAACCCGAGGAACAATCAATGGCACGCTTCTTGAACGGCCTCACGTACCCCATAAAGAAGATAGTGGAATTCCAACCCTATGAGAACCTTGTCGAGCTAGTGCATCAAGCCATGAAGGCCGAGCGCCAAGTCGCGGAAGAGCTCAAGTACGTCAAGGCCAAGTCCTTCTTTGCCGCGAAAGCTTCATCATCAACCCAACACATGGTTCAAGTCCACGATCAAGGCAATGTCAAAAGTGCTACACCTCAACCTCTGATGTAGCCCAACCCAACGTCACCACCATATCAAGCATTCCAACATGTGCCAAGTCACCATGGACTTCAAAGGTTAACTCAATCCTCTCTACGAACCTCAATGCACCTCCTTTGGATGGTATAGTGCCAAAGCCCCTACCCTTGCATATTGATAGGTGTCACATGACGAGTACGGATACCAAGGGAGGTGCCAAGGATGCCCAAGAGTCGAAGCCATCCAAGGCGTACGCGTGGAAGTGGAGGAAGAAGAAGCGGAGGAGGAAGAAGGTAGAGGCAGCCTGGCCGGCCCCCAGCCCGGCCTAGGCCGGCTCCCAGGCCGGCCCCATGCTTGAGGCAGCCGGCCTCCAGCCCGGCCTGGGCCGGCCCCCAGGCCGGCCACCCTCCAGTGCCCGCCGGCCTACCAGCCTGATGAGGACATCCCTAGTCCTTTACCATTTTCTTCTATCGATGAGGTTGCTTCTCAAGACAAGCCCAATGAAGTGAGGATTGGACCGATGACAAGAGCCCGTGCCAAGTTACTTGGACAACAGGTGAACTCACTCTTAATTGAATATGATGTTTGTGATAATGAGAATTTTATACTACCTAACTCTATGCACTCGTGTATGATTAGGGTTGTTGATAACACAAACATTGGAGGGGGAGCAAGAAGAATCGGAGTACGACGTCACCTATGGCGCGAGGGAGGAGCGGGAGGAATGCGCAAAGAAGGATGACGAGAACTGATGAGGGGAGGATATCTGCTATTCCTACCATTGCGCCACCACCTCCACTTACTATCAAGTTTGGACTCTTTTCTATTGAGATACCTCCAGAAGATGAGGTGAAGCCCAATTTCAGAACCCCACCAGTTGATGATGCAGATTTTGAAGCCACAAGGCGCTGGAGAAGACCTTCCGGCGTTGAGGACAACGCCTTTCCAAGAAGGGGAGGATGATGAAGGCATCGTGCTGGGCATTGTGATGGTCGGTTGACACTCTAGGACAGGCTATTAAAACGCATGTAATTTGTCTAAGGTTGTGTTAAATTGGGCCTGCGTGCCACTTGTGTTTGGGCCGAACCTATAACAGGTCGGTTTTGTATTGAGTCCAAGTCCAACTAGGTCGGTACTGTAGCTACAGTACCGCGCTACAGTGCGTCCCACCTCATTCATATAAGGGGCTGAGCGCATTAGGGTTTGGGGAGTTTTTAGCTTAAGTTGAATTTTCGAGATAAAAGTTACACCAGAAAAGTCCCAATGTTTGGGGGCGCATATGCTTGTGTTTGCTTGCTGATCTTCAAGATCTGATTTGGTACCATGCGTGGGAGTTGATCCTGATCAGCTCCAACGTGGGGAATCGAAGAGGGTTCGTTTTAATCTATCTCGGAACCTCTTTGTTTGTTATCTTGTTGCTGTTGTTGATCGCCGTGAAAGATTGGGCCAAAAACCCTATTGGATCACGTTGATCCATATCAAGAACAAGAGAAAGATCCAAGAAGATGGTCAAGAAGAAGAGGAGGAAGGAGGCGAAGCCAGGCTGGCCGGCCTCCCAGCCGGCCTAGGCCAGCCTCCAGGCCGGAGCCCATCCAGAGACAGCCGGCCTCCTAGCCGGCCTAGGCCGGGCCCCAGGATGGCCACCCCCCAGAAGTCGCCGGCCTCCCAGCCGGCCCAGGCCGGGCCCCAGGCCGGCCACCCCCCAGAAGCCGCCGGCCTCCCAGCCGGCCCAGGCCGGGCCCCAGGCCGGCCATCCACCTGAACCGGCCGGCCTCCCAGCCGGCCTAGGCCGGCCACCAGGCCGGTACCCGGCCTGCGCGCCAGATTTCGGCCGAACCCACTTTTGGGTCGGTTTGTACCCGTTTGAGTCCGAACCAAGTTAGGTTTTTGTGTTAGGTCGGTTGGCCCCCTATATAAAGCTAGGGCTGGCTGCTAGAGAGAGGTGAGACTACGTTTTTGCTTAAACCCTAGATTGGATTGCTAAAGCATTCATCTATACTAGAATTCCTCTTTGCTTCGATCGGGAATTCACCCCTCCACTTTGTTTCGATCTGGAGGTTCTTGCTACCAAAGTTTGAGTGTGATCTGTTGTTCCATTGGGAATTAGTAGATTGCATAAACCGCTTCGTGGCCGGCGGCTATGTTGCATCGGTGTGAGACGTCGCGAATATCCATTGGGTTGAAGAGCTGTTACATTGGCAACAGGGGAGCAGCCGGAGAGTTCGTCGGATTCTCGCAAGTTATCTACCATCGTCATCCATCTACCACCGCTCATTGAGAAGATCGGGCCACCCCTTATCATCTTGGTATCAGATTTCTAGAGTTTACTCGGTGAGCATCCACAAATCCCCGTAGATTTACTATTTTTCGTCCTATCCAGAAAAAGCCAAAAATATTAGGGTTAGTTTTCGCCATAGCCTTAGATTACATCTTTAAGTCAAGTTCTAGTTGCTGGTCGTTTTCCTTTTGCGTATCTTGTATCGTTGCCGAGTTCGAATTGAAATCGGAATCCTGCAGTGTGTCCTGCCGCGGCACGGTTTCGGTCAATTTTCTCTGCCGCGACACCGATTTTCACAGTTTTAGTAAAACGGCCATAACTTTTGCATACGAACTCCATTTTCGACGTTCGACCACTTAATCGTTCGTATCGAAAAGTTCTATCCAACCAAACTTGCTTTGCCTATTTACGCCTTCCCGGCGGTCTCGGAATCCTCAAATTCGTCCGGGAAAATCGAGTTTTTGGCCTTTGAAGTTTCAGTTTCGGCAAAAACCGAACTTTTTGGTGAAAAACATAGACACAGCCTTTCTACAGCCCGTGATAGGAGCTTACCCACATAAGACTAGCTACGTTTTGTGCTCACAGGCTGCTCTTGGACGTGTGGCTTGTTGCTTTTCAAGTTGTTGGTCATAAATAGTCAAAAAAAAAGGAGACAGTATTTTTTAAAAAAAAAGAGAAGAGAGATAAAAGTGCGGGTTTTCTGTATATTTTTGGTGACACTGTTAGTCCGGAGCAATCATGTGCCTGTTAATCTGAGCTACTTGCTAGTGTCTTTCTAGTGCTTTGTGACATCCTTTGTTCATAGTTGCATTGCCAAGTTTATCTCCACCGTGTGAGTTTCCTTTGTGTTATACGATCAGCACTAGGGTTTGCCTTTTGGTGTAGTTAGGTACCCATACCAAGCTCCACAAAAATACCCTGGTTTTTGTTGTGTAACACTTTGAGACCCATAATATTCGCTTCACCCTATCCGTGCACGTTCTGTCCATACAAGTGGTAAGCTATACTATTCACTTTGGAACGGTAAGATACACAATTTCTTTTGGTTTGAGTGAGTTGAGAGTTTTCCACATACATATTTCTATATACCCTTGTGTGCACTAATCATGTCTTCAGGAGATAAGGATGATGGTGTTGTGAGGCAAAAGAAGGACGGCAACGCTCCTGTTTGTTGGGCCGAATATGAAGCTCTTCGAGATCACCTGACACGTCAGTTCAGCACTCAATGTGATAGGCTACAAGCAGATTTGACTGCTACGGATACTAAGGTTGACAATGTGCTACAAACGGCAACTGAGTCCGCGGCTGCCTTGGCAGCGATTCAGAATTCTATTGGTGCATTGAACCGTGCCGTGCGAGTGTTGACGCAATGAAATGAGCAACCTGTTGATGATGCAAGTGTTCATGGTGATCACGGTGTTGATTTTGATGGAGAGGAGGATGATGAGCAAGCTGCTGCTCGTCGTGAGAGGTTGCAACGGCAACAACAACCACAACCACATGCTAATGGTGGACGTGGAGGTGGCCGAGGTGGTGCTGTACCTCCTGGTCGTGGATTTGCGCCTCTTGGTGCGTGCCGTATGCTTGGCGACAATTTTGGTCATGCAGCCAACCGTGATGATGATAGCGTTGTTAAGCCCAAATTCAGTATTCCCAAGTTTGAAGGTTCCGTTGATGTGGAAGAATATATTAACTGGGAGTTGAAGATGGAGCCAACTTTGGCGTTTGCATGACTACACTGAAGATAGAAAGATCAAACTTGCATCTTCTGAGTTCGATGGCTATGCTTTGCTATGGTGGGATGTCTTGTGAGTGGATAGGCGTGAAGCGAATGATGTATCTATTTTATCTTGGCGAGAGATGAAGGCGGAGATGCTTCATCGTTTTGTTCCTCGCAATTACATCCATTCTTTGTATTATAAATTGCAGAATTTGAAGCAGGTACCAAGTCTGTTGATGAGTAATATAAGGAGATGGAGTTGATCATGCAGCGTGCTAAGGGTGCGAGAAGAACCAATGTAATAATCTCCCCAATTAACACGAGGAAACGCAAACATGTTGCATCAAGCACGTGAGGCTGAGTTACAGTTGGCCGAAGATGCCAAATACGCTCCTCGTTCTTCTTATGGGCGAGGTGGTTCTTCATCACGAACGACACCTAGGGTCCTGCTCCTAGTTTTCGTGGTGTTGCTCCTTCAAAGTCAGTCTCGGTTGCCCCTATTGCCAAGCAATCACCACAACCTGCTGCAAGTGCTACTGGCTCTTCCAATTCTACAGCTCGTACACGTGATATGAATTGTCATACGTGTGGAGGCAAGGGTCACTTCAAGCGTGAGTGTCCAAACAAGAAGGTCATGTTGATCAATAAGGAGACCGGTGAGTATAAGAGTGGTGATGAGATTGACCATAATGCTGAGTTTGAGGAGGACAATGAAGATGAGTTGTATTATGTGGATGCCGAGCGTTTATGATAAAGGATCAAGGGGATGATCCCGGAGTTTTGCCCGATCTTTCACAGCGAGACAACCAAGGTAATAATTCTCCCAATTACACGATGAACGCAAACCTGGAGAAGAGGAACGAATCCAGCAAGCAACGTGATGAAGATCACCACGCCTCAAACCACAGCACGACAATCCTTGATGAACACAAGAACCTCCGCAGCAAATCAATATGATAGATAAAACGGCATCGCCGTCCCCGGAGGGATGCTTCACCACGGAAACACAACACAATAGTTTTAGACTAAAATTCTGAACCCCCTTCTAACTCGCAGCCCCTAGCCTTATATGGAGGGGAGGGGTGCTACAGTACCGCGCTATAGGACCGCGCTACAGTACCGCCCTACTAGTGGACCCTACCTTGACTTGGTTGGACAGGCCCAAACCAAGCCCAAACTCATAATTATTAAAAACTCTAATTATTTAAAATAGCAACACACGACTAATACATCTAGCTTGGTGGAGTCCTGAAATTGGGCTTCACCTCCTCCGTCGTGCCCGTATCATCCTCCCCCCCCTTCAAGAAGCGTTGTCCCCAACGCGTGAGGGTCTGCTGGAAAGGGTGGCATGATATCCACAAAAACATCACGCGTCTTCGCCATCTTCAAGTCTTGCCTGCCTACCACTCCACATCCTCCCTCTTGGCTTGCTCGACTTGCTTCAGCAGTGGACGCCTTTCTTCTCCACACACGCCTGGGCATAGGCGCCACCATCTTCTTCTTCTTGTCCACATTTGCTGGAACCCTTTGTTGCTGAACATGAAACTGCTTAACACGACCCTGCAAAAGATGAGTAATGCCTGGGCCACACAACTGACGAACATGTCCATCCTTGCCTTTATGCATCCGCACTGCAGCTCCAACAACACGCCTCACAGGTGTACAAACAAAACTGCGCTTGTCGCCCCGTGGCACCACATGCACTGGGACATGATCAGCACAAATATCATCAGTCTGGACACCTGTGTCAACACAAACTAGCTTCGTAACACATGCTGCAACATCCTTCCTCTCATCAGCAAGAGGCTGTACTTCAACTGGCTTGTCACTAACAAGAACATCTGGCTTGTCATCTACATGCATAGCTGAAGTAATATCAAGAGTAACACTCTGCATAGCATGCTCCTCATGCTGCAGCTTAGCTAACCTAGGCGGTTTAGCCTTATGCAACTTCTCCTTGTGTATTACCAGCTCCACATCAGATTTAATTTGATCATCCTTCATAGGCTTCAAAATCTGCTGTTTACCATCATGCATAAAAGAATATGTATTTGCTCTCCCAGCATGAGTAACATTGCGATCATACTGCCAAGGTCGACCAAGTAACAGCCCACACACCTCCAATGGCAATACATCGCACTCAACCTCATCAACATAGTCACCAACTGTAAATGACACACGCACCTTATGAGTAACCTTCAGCATACCACAATTATTTAACCACTCCAGATGCTTAGGTTCAGGAATACGCCAAGTAGACAACCCTAATGCTGCCACCATTGCCTTGCTAATGCCATTAGTACAGCTACCACCATCAATCATGAGCTTGCAGTGTTTGCCTTTTATCATGCACTGAGTCTGAAATAAACTCCATCGCTGACACTTGTCAACTATTTTGCAAGCCTCATCATGTACCCTTTTGAGTTGCATATTCAGCCCACTCAAAGGTTCAACCTTTTCTACTGCAGTTTCAGCGCACACAACAACCTTATCAACATCAGAGTGCTTCGCTTCAGAAATTTTTGTAACTGCTGCGCTGATCGTTTGCACTGGAACTACTGCCTTCACACTCATTGCAGGAGGCGGAATAGACATAGCACTCGCCTTAGAACAAGGCTGCAGCCTCGTGGCAAATTCAGTCCTCCTCTGCACAATGTTTGTCAACTTCATAGGTTTAATACAAAGTTTCCTATGGTGAGGAGACAGAAAATAAGCACGCAAAAATTTAGTGAAATCATGCCAAAGCCCATATGTGCTTTCCTTCCCATGCCTCTCCTTAGTCCACCAACGAGCAACCTCCTCATCCACACGTCGGAGTGCAAGAAACACACGCGTAGGCTGATCCACTCGTTCCCAAGTATCACATCTGTGAAAACCCTGAAGCATAAGACTTTCCCATGACTCATATTCTTGAGCTGTTGCAACATGAGTAAGTCTCCACGTGACCTTCGATGCAACTGAAGTCACACCGTGCAATTTATCGAGATAGTCATTGAACACATCACCGGACCGTTCACCAGAAACACACCTCTTGCCATAAAAATCCCCGGAAACGATTTGAAAAATCTGCCCATATTCACGGATTACCGTAGCACGGAGTATTGTAGGTAGCAGCAGCAGCAGTAGTGCAGTCCAGCAGGGATCTCTCCTTCGCTAAGTCCCGTCCTCTATTTTTTTTTGTACACGCGTGCCTTTCCTGCCTGAGTCCACGCAGGTCACGCTGCTCCTCAGCAGATGAGATCAGATCGCGGTACTGTAGCTACAGTAGATCGCGAATCTGTAGCACGTTCTCCTTCCTTCCTTGAATCTGCTAGCAGCCTCCACACAAATCGATCTAACCGGAAACCAATCTACACAAACGCAACAGCAATCTGCAGCCTCAATGCACGATCTCCTCCAAGCAAATCAATTGGCGCAAGAGCCTCCAATCAAACTCCTCCAGTCAACCGATCTAGATGAGATCGATCAACACAACCTCACTGTGAGCAACCCAGAGCTCTAATACCACATGATAAAGGATCAAGGCGATGATCCTGGAGTTTTGCCCAATCTTTCACAGCGAGACAACCAAGGTAATAATTCTCCCAATTACACGATTAACGCAAACCTGGAGAAGTGATAAGGGGTGGCCCGATCTTCTCAGCAAGCTGCGGTGGTGATGATGATGATAGATAGATAACTTGTATGTCGCCGATGAACTCTCCTTCTTGATCCCTGATGCCAATGCAGTAGCTCTCAACCCTTTGGATATTCACAACGTCACACACTTGCGCACGTAGCCGTCGACCACGAAACGGTATAATTGCAATTCACTAATTCCCAATGGAACAGCGGATCACACTTAACTTGCAGTATATGATCTCCAGATCGAAACGAATTGGAGACGAGGATTCAAGATGAATGCTTACAGCAGTCTCATGAACTAGGGTTTATCTTAAACGTGGTCTAAACTCATCTATGGCGGCTGGACCAGTAGATAAAGGGGGAGGGGCGTACTGTAGCTACAGTACCGACCCGGTGCAACCGACTTGGTGCAACCCTAAACCGGTTGGACTCAAACGATACAAACTGACCCAAAGTGTTGGGTTCAGCCTTAAGGCACGCAGGCCTGATGTGGCGCCTGCCCATGTGTGGCGTGGTGGCCTCCATGGCCCTTGGACGCTGCCTCCCTCTCCTCCCTCACGTCCTCTTCATCTTGTGTACTCCACGCCTTGATCCTCTTGCTCCAAGTGCTGCAGCTCCTCGCTCCCTCGTGCTACGCCTTCTTCTTCAACGAACCTGAGTATGCACACAAACAAAGACTTAGGCAGTAAACAATTCTCATTAACGAAATATTCAGATTCTATTAGGAGTGAGTTCACCTGTTGTTCTAATAGCTTTGCACGAGCTCTTGTAATAGGTCCAATTCTGATTTCATCAGGGAACTTCTTTGCAGCAGCTTGGTGATCATCATCATGAGGTGAAGATGTGTCAAGTGTATGGATGTCCTCATCATCTCCCCCCCCCCCCTTCAAAAAGCGTCGACCTCGACGCTCCAAGGTCGTCTCCCTCATATGGTGACAAATCAGCAACGTTGAAGCTGTTGCTAATGCCACCAAACTCAGCAATAGGAAGATCAATCGAGTAGGCATTATCATTGATCTTAGCTAGCACCTTGTAAGGACCAGCACCACGTGGCTTCAACTTGGAACTTCTGAGCTATGGAAACCTATCCTTGCGCAGATGCACCCAAACCATATCTCCAGGCTGAAACAAAACTTGCTTTCTTGATTGGTTTCTTGCAGCAGCAATGTTCTTGCCTTTCTTCTCAATAGCCTCTCGTGTCTTCTCATGAATCTTCTTCACATAATCTGCTCTTTTTGATGCCTCCATATTAACTCTCTCATGCAATGGAAGTGGCAGCAAATCTAGTGGTGTGATTGGTTTGAAGCCATACACCACCTCAAAAGGACAAAGCTGGGTAGTAGTGTGCACCGCTCTGTTATAAGCAAACTCAACATGTGGCAAACACTCCTCCCACTCACGCAGATTTTTCTTGATCATAGCTCGCAGCAATTGTGACAATGTTCTATTCACCACCTCCGTTTGACCATCTGTTTGAGGATGACATGTTGTGCTGAACAACAACTTCGTTCCTAGCTTCCCCCACAATGTCTTCCAGAAGTAGCTCATGAACTTCACATCACGATCAGAAACAATCGTCCTAGGTACTCCATGTATGCGTACGATGTCCCTGAAAAACAGATTAGCAATATGCGACGCATCGTCGCTCTTGTGGCATGCAACAAAATGTGCCATCTTAGAAAAACGATCCACTACCACAAATATACTATCATGACCTCGTTTAGTACGTGGCAAACCTAATACAAAATCCATGCTAATGTCTTCCCATGGTGTAGTAGGTGCAGGTAGTGGTGTATACAAACCGTGAGGCTTCAGTTTTGACTTGGACTTGTTGCATGTAATGCAGCGCCTAACAAACCTGTCCACGTCGCGCCTCATCTTGGGCCAATAAAAGTGATCAGCTAGCATGAGCAACGTCTTCTCACGCCCAAAGTGACCCATCAATCCTCCAGCATGTGATTCCTGCAACAATAGCAAACGCACCGACGATTCTGGAACACATAGTTTGTTAGCTCGAAACAAAAATCTATCATGTATGTGGTACTTGTCCCATGCGTTGCGAAGCAAACACAAACGATATGGTTCAGCAAAATCATGATCAGTTGCATACAAATCACACAAGCTCTCTAAACCAGGAATTTTAACATCAAGTTGTGTCAATAACATGTTCTTCCTAGATAGAGCATCAGCAACAACATTATCTTTCCCTTTCTTATGCTTAATAATGTAGGGAAATGACTCAATGAACTCAACCCACTTAGCTAGGCGTCTATGCAGATTTGATTGAGCTTTCAAATACTTCAATGCTTCATGATCAGAATGTATGATAAATTCTTTTGGCCACAAATAATGTTGCCAAACCTCAAGAACTCTAACAAGCGCATACAATTCTTTATCATAAACAGGATAATTTAATCTAGCACCAGAAAGTTTCTCGCTGAAATAAGCAATAGGTCGACCTTCCTGCATCAAAACACCACCAATTCCTATACCACTAGCATCACATTCAACTTCAAATTGCTTGGAAAAATCTGGTAGTGCAAGTAATGGTGCAGAAGTAAGCAAACGTTTCAGCTCATCAAAAGCAAGATCTTGTGCTGCACCCCATACAAAAGGCACACCCTTCTTAGTTAAATCATTCAATTGTGCAGCAATAGTACTAAAGTCTTTCACAAAACGTCGATAGAAACCAGCAAGACCGAGAAAACTGCGTAATTGACTCACATTCATGGGAATAGGCTAGTTTTGAATTGCTTCAATTTTAGATGAATCTACTTCTACCCCATGCTTAGATACAACGTATCCTAGAAATATCACTTTATCTTTTGCAAATGTGCACTTCTCAAGATTAGCATACAATTTATTAGCACGCAGCACTTGCAAAACTTGACTAAGATGATCACAATGTTCAGATTCAGTGCGGCTGTAAATAAGTATATCATCAAAGTATACAACCACAAAACGACCAATGAACTCTCTCAAAACATGATTCATTAAGCGCATGAAAGTACTAGGTGCATTAGTAAGACCAAAAGGCATCACTAGCCACTCATATAAACCAAATTTTGTTTTGAAAGCAGTTTTCCATTCATCCCCTTCTTTCATCCTAATTTGATGGTATCCACTACGCAAATCAATTTTAGAGAAAACAGCAGCACCACTCAATTCATCTAGCATATCCTCTAAGCGTGGAATAGGATGACGATATCGAATAGTGATGTTGTTTATAGCTCTACAATCTACACACATACGCCATGTACCATCTTTCTTAGGCACTAAAATAACAGGAACAGCACAAGGACTAAGAGAGACACGAATATACCCTTTGTCTAGTAGTGCTTGCACTTGTTTCTGTATTTCTTTTGTTTCTTCGGGGTTGGTCCTGTATGGTGCTCGGTTGGGAAGTGTGGCGCCAGGGATGAGATCAATTTGATGCTCAATGCCACGCAATGGAGGCAACCCTGCTGGTACCTCCTCCGGAAACACATCTCCATAATCCTGCAAAACATTAGACACACCAAGAGAAACAGGTTGCATATCATTAGAAACTAAAACCTCACCTTTGTACATAAGCACAAGAGGCATGGCTGTAGGATCCTCACTAAATTCTCTCATGTCTTCTTTGGTGGCTAAGATAAGCAAACTAGGCACTCTCTCACTTTTCGTTATAGTATCACTCACAGCTATTACATTGTTCTCCCGTACAGGTGGCTGTTCTACATTCACTTCTACTTTCTGACGAGAGTCATTCACGATTTGCTGTGGTGACATAGGCTGTAGATTAATTTTCTTGCCCTTGTACTCCAAGTGATAGGTATTGGCACGGCCATTGTGTTGCACATGGCGATCAAAGAGCCATGGCCGACCCAATAATAGATGACAAACAGTCATAGGAACCACATCAAACTCAATGGAATCCTTGTATGGTCCTATTTCAAAATTTACCCGCACCATGTGGCTGACTTTCATCTCACCATTGTCACTTAACCACTGAATGTAATATGGATTTGGGTGCGGTATATATTGCAGTTTCAGTTTTGCACATAATTCCTTGCTTGCAAGATTGCGGCAGCTACCTCCATCAATAATGACCTTGCAAGCCTTGTTGGGACCAACTAGTGCTTTTGTTTGGAACAAGTTACAGCGCTGAGATTCAGAGTGTGGCTGCACACTCAAAGCACGCTGTGAGACAACAATTGTAGGCGCAGGAGAGGCAAAGGCATCCATGCCTCCCTCACTAGTATAGCCATCTTCATCGGAAGCATAAGGATCAGCGTCATCTCCTGTTTCATATTCATTATCAGCATTCACAATCATTGTCTTTCTATTTGGACATTCCCTCTTGAAGTGTCCTTTGCCTCCACAAGTATGACAAACCATGTCTCTATTACGGGCTGTAGACACATTAGAACCAGTACTAGCAGCAGGGGTAGGTGGTTTCTTTGCAGGAGAAGCATTGGAGGCTTGCTTGGAGAAGGAAGAAGCTGGGCGGTTAGATGGACTCTCCATAGGCGCGACAGATGGTGATGGCGCTCTGCTAGAAAACCTCCCAGAACTTGAATATCTCGCCTTGAGTTGAGCCTCTTCAGCTAGCTGTGATTCAGCCTCCCTTGCTTGATGCAATAGCTGATTCATATTGTTGTATTGGCAATGCCTTACAATGCCCTTGATGTTATATTTCAGCCCATGAAGAAATCGCTGCATAGTCATCTCAACGGATTCTCTAACTCGTGCACGCTGCAGCAACATCTCCATCTCCATGTAATATGCATCAACGGTCATAGTCCCTTGCTTCAATTGTTGCAACTTGTCATAAACTGTACGGAGATAATTAGTGGGCACAAAGCGAGCACGCATAACCTCCTTCATCTCACGCCATGAAAGAACAGGAAGTTTATTGTCATCTCGACGGTTACTCACAATGCTTTCCCACCAACGCAATGCATAACCATCAAATTCAGAGGAAGCAAGTTTAACCTTCCTATCTTCAGTGTAGTCATGCAAACGCCACAATTTTTCAATCTTGAGCTCCCAAGTAAGATACTCTTCCACATCAGGGGTGCCCTCAAATTTTGGGATAGTGAATTTGGGCTTGCCCAAGCTATCCTCCTCCTGAAGTGGTACACGCCGAGCACCAAGATGTGGTGGTGGCCGAACCCCCAGTCCACGGCCACGACCATTATTGCCCAGCATATGCTCATTGTCTCCATGGACACTATCATCATCTCCATGGCCGTCACGGTGGCGTTGTTCAACAGCTACACGCAGGCCATTAACTGAAGTTGTCAATTGCTGAATACTTGTCTGAAGATCGGTGACTTGTGTTTGCATAGCATTGACTGTATTTTCAGTTGCATCCACTTTAATTTGTATGGCCTGAATATCACCATCAATGGTAGCAGTGGATCTATCTATAATCCCTGTCAAATGATCACGGAGAGCTTCATATTCCCTCCATGTTACAGTAGCATCATCAGCCTTTTTCTGCATCACATCAACACCACTAGAAGACATGATTAGTAGGTTAGTGCACTAAATCAAAAATCTGTTTGGTGGAACTCTCACAACTCACTCAAAAACTGACAAGAAAAGGAAATCTTACCGTTCCAAAGTGAATAGCAAAAGCTTACCCGTTCGAATAAATGACCAATGCACGGATGTGATGAAGTGAATACCAGGGTATGAGAACGGTCACACGGCAAAGCAGGGTGATTTATGGTGGAGCTGTAGGTATGGAATCCTAACAACACCAACGTACAAAACCTATTTGTTGTTTGTGTGATACAGAATTCACCTACAGAAACTCACACACTTATGGAGACAAATGTGGCCAGCAACTATATGGAAGAATTTGTTGCAAAGCACTCGAAAGACACTAGCCAAGCTCAATGAAACAGGCACAAGATTGCTCAAAGGACTAGTGCAAACATCAAAGTAAAACAGCTCCAACTTGTAGTAACTAGCAACAAAATTTCAGGCCTGTTTTCCCTCTCTTGTTTTTTTTCTCGTGTGACTCTTTTGTATTTTATACTCTTTCACGTACTGCTACAGTAACTTCTCTTTTGGCCACAATATGTCGCACCGCGGAGCAAAATTTTTCAGAAAAACTCCAAGCCGTGCAAAAGCCTATTGAGCAGCCTGTGAGCAATTAAGAAGCTAGTCTTATAGGTAAGGTACCTAAAGATATGTGTAGATAGGCTGGAGCTATGTCTCACAAAGATCTGATATGAAACCGTACTGAAAATTGCAAAAGAAACTGAAAATAACACTAAAGGACTCACTAGGAGATCGCGGCAGAAAAACTGCGCGATTTTGTGTCGCGGCAGGAAGTGATCGCGGCAGGTAAAACCCGCCGATTTTGTGCCGCGGCAGGCAGGTGAAACCGAGACCGAGTAGAGGTAGGATCGCGAGGCAGATTGTTGCGCAATTTGGTGCCGGACACGGCAGGATTTCGAGCGCAACTCGGAGTAGGAGATCGCGGCAGGGAAAAGGGACAAAATTTGTGCCGCGGCAGGACTACTACTTCAACTCGGATTGCAACCTTGAGATCAACTCGGTACTGATTTTTTTTTTTGAGATCTTTTGATATGGACTCGAACCAGAAACTAGAGACTAGTAGACCTAAAAATAAGAACCCTAAACCTAGCAACTCGACACAAAAGAAAAACAGGGACGCAATGATCAACACAAACAGCAACTAGGAGAAGCAAATTGGGTTGATCTATGGCTATGGCAGGAACTAAACCTAATTTTTTTTTGGCTTTTTCTGGATAGGAATAAAAACACAAACTAATCTATGGGGTGGATATGTGGGTGGAAATTGCTCACCGAGTAAACCGTGGAATCTGATACCAAGATGATAAGGGGTGGCCCGATCTTCTCAGCAAGCTGCGGTGGTGATGATGATGATGGATAGATAACTTGTATGTCGCCGATGAACTCTCCTCGCTTGATCCCTGATGCCAATGCAGCAGCTCTCAACCCTTTGGATATTCACAACGTCACACACTTGCGCACGTAGCCGTCGACCACGAAACGGTATAATTGCAATTCACTAATTCCCAATGGAACAGCGGATCACACTTAACTTGCAGTATATGATCTCCAGATCGAAACGAATTGGAGACGAGGATTCAAGATGAATGCTTATAGCAGTCTCATGAACTAGGGTTTATCTTAAACGTGGTCTAAACTCATCTATGGCGGCTGGACCAGTAGATAAAGGGGGAGGGGCGTACTGTAGCTATAGTACCGACCCGGTGCAACCGACTTGGTGCAACCCTAAACTGCTTCGACTCAAACGATACAAACTGACCCAAAGTGTTGGGTTCGGCCTTAAGGCACGCAGGCCTGATGTGGCGCCTGCCCATGTGTGGCGTGGTGGCCTCCATGGCCCTTGGACGCTGCCTCCACGTCCTCTTCATCTTGTGTACTCCACGCCTTGATCCTCTTGCTCCAAGTGCTGCAGCTCCTCGCTCCCTCGTGCTACGCCTTCTTCTTCAACGAACCTGAGTATGCACACAAACAAAGACTTAGGCAGTAAACAATTCTCATTAACGAAATATTCAGATTCTATTAGGAGTGAGTTCACCTGTTGTTCTAATAGCTTTGCACGAGCTCTTGTAATAGGTCCAATTCTGATTTCATCAGGGAACTTCTTTGCAGCAGCTTGGTGATCATCATCATGAGGTGAAGATGTGTCAAGTGTATGGATGTCCTCATCAAGAAGAGGAACGAATCCAACAAGCAACGTGATGAAGATCACCACGCCTCAAACCACAGCACGACAATCCTTGATGAACACAAGAACCTCCGCAGCAAATCAATATGATAGATAAAACGGCATCGCCGTCCCCGGAGGGATGCTTCACCACGGAAACACAACACAATAGTTTTAGACTAAAATTCTGAACCCCCTTCTAACTCGCAGCCCCTAGCCTTATATGGAGGGGAGGGGTGCTACAGTACCGCGCTACAGGACCGCACTACAGTACCGCCCTACTAGTGGACCCTACCTTGACTTGGTTGGACAGGCCCAAACCAAGCCCAAACTCATAATTATTAAAAACTCTAATTATTTAAAATAGCAACACACGACTAATACATCTAGCTTGGTGGAGTCCTGAAATTGGGCTTCACCTCCTCCGTCATGCCCGTATCAGTTTACCATGTATTGTGTGCACGCCCAAGGTGTTGAGTGTGGCCCCTAGTTCTTCGGAGCAGCGATGCAATTTGTTTCAAACAAGGGCTGCAATTGGCAATGGACGTTCTTGCAAGGTGATCATTGATGGTGGCAGCTGCCGCAATTTAGCTAGCAAAGAGCTCTGTCAAAAGCTGAATCTGAAATACTTGCCACATCCCCATCCATATTTTATTCAGTGGGTAAGTGAAAGTGGGGAGATGAAGATTAATCACATGGTACAAGTTGAGTTTCAGATTGGGCCTTACAAGGATGTCGTGGAGTTTGACGTGGTTCCAATGACCGTTTGTCACTTGTTGTTGGGACGTCCTTGGCAGTTTGATAGAGATGTGCGCCACAATGGGAGAGCAAATACCTATCAGCTCAATTGGCATGGCAAGGAGGTGATGTTGCGGCCGATGACACCTCAAGAGATAGTAAATGAATCTCGCCAAAAAGTGGAAGTTAACCATGAGACTGAGCGTGAGAGATTAGCTAGGCGAGAGACTCCACCTTCGGTGAGCGCGAGCCACAAGCCAAAGTTGAGTGGTAAAAAGAAAAGTGAGGGAGAGAACAAAATAGTAATGTTAGCCACCAAATCTGATTTGAGAGAGTTTCGTGAGGATCCCACTCTAGTACCTCTTGTGCTTGTGTGCAAGGGGGAAATTCTTGTTTCTAACGACGTGAACCCTCTCTCTATTGGTGTTTCTAATGTGTTGCGGGATTTTGGTGATGTTTTTCCGGAGGAAGTGCCCGCTTGTTTGCCTCCATTGCGGGGTATTGAGCATCAAATTGATTTGATTCCAGGAGCAACACTTCCAAACCGAGCTCCCTATAGGACCAACCCGGAGGAGACAAAGGAGATACAGCGACAAGTTCAAGAGCTTCTTGACAAAGGGTATATTCGTGTGAGCTTAAGTCCTTGTGCTGTTCCTGTCATTTTGGTTCCTAAGAAAGATGGTACTTGGCGCATGTGCGAAGATTGTAGAGCGATAAATAACATCAATATTCGTTATAGACACCCTATTCCCCGTTTGGATGACATGCTAGACGAATTAAGTGGTGCTGTTATTTTCTCTAAAATTGATTTGCGTAGTGGTTATCATCAAATTAGGATGAAAGAAGGAGATGAATGGAAAACTGCTTTTAAAACAAAATTCGGTTTATATGAGTGGTTAGTGATGCCTTTTGGTTTAACAAATGCACCTAGTACTTTCATGAGATTGATGAATCATGTTTTGAGGCATTTCATTGGTAAATTTGTAGTAGTCTATTTTGATGATATTTTGATTTATAGCTGCAATGAATCTGAACATACAGATCATATTAGACAAGTTTTGCAAGTGTTGCGTGATAATAAGCTATATGGTAATCTTGCTAAATGCACTTTTTGCAAAGATAAGGTCATATTTCTGGGTTTTGTTGTTTCTAAGCATGGAGTTGAGGTTGATGAATCTAAAATTGAAGCAATTAAAAATTGGCCTATTCCCATGAATATTAGTCAAATAAGAAGTTTTCTTGGTCTTGCTGGATTTTATAGACGTTTTGTGAAAGACTTCAGTTCTATTGCTGCACCTTTGAATGATTTAACTAAAAAAGGTGTTGAGTTTGTTTGGGGCGCAGCCCAAGATGCCGCTTTTGATGAGCTGAAACGTCGTTTAATTTCTGCACCTTTGCTTATGCTTCCTGATTTTAATAAGCAATTTGATATTGAATGTGATGCTAGTGGCATTGGAATAGGAGGTTTGTTGATGCAAGAGGGTAAACCAATTGCATATTTTTCGGAGAAATTAAATGGTGCCCAATTGAACTATCCTGTTTATGATAAAGAATTGTATGCACTTGTTCGTGTTCTTGAGGTTTGGCAACATTATTTGTGGCCAAAAGAATTTATCATACATTCTGATCATGAAGCTTTGAAGTATTTGAAGTGCCAATCTAACTTGAATAAACGTCATGCTAAATGGGTTGAGTTCATTGAGTCTTTCCCATACATTATTAAGTATAAGAAAGGCAAAGATAACGTGGTTGCTGATGCGCTCTCTAGGAAAAGCATGCTTTTGACACATTTAGATGTTCAAGTTCCTGGTTTAGAGAGTTTGTGTGCTTTATATGCTAATGATACTGATTTTTCCATGCCTTTTGCTAAGTGTTCTGCTGTGAAAGCTTGGGAAAAATACCATATGCATGATGGATACTTGTTTAGAGCTAACAAATTATGTGTGCCAGAATCGTCCGTGCGTTTGCTATTGTTGTAGGAATCTCAGGGTGGTGGTTTGATGGGACACTTTGGACTGTGAGAAGACGTTACTGATGTTGGCTGATCACTTTTATTGGCCAAGGATGAGGCGGGATGTGGACAGGTTTGTTAAGCGTTGCATCACTTGCAACAAGGCAAAGTCCAAGTTGAAGCCTCATGGTTTGTATACTCCTCTTCCTACACCTACAACTCCATGGGAGGACATAAGCATGGATTTTGTGTTAGGATTGCCTAGAACCAGGAGAGGACATGATTCTATTTTTGTGGTAGTGGATCGTTTTTCTAAGATGTCACACTTTATTGCCTGCCACAAAAGCGACGATGCGTCGCATATTGCTTACATGGAGTACCCAAGACGATTGTTTCTGATCGTGACGTCAAGTTCATGAGTTATTTTTGGAAGACACTTTGGGGCAAGCTGGGAACGAAGCTGCTGTTCAGTACCACTTGTCATCCACAAACTGATGGCCAAACGGAGGTGGTGAATCGCACACTATCCACGTTGCTGCGAGCCATGATCAAGAAGAACTTGCGTGAGTGGGAAGACTGTTTGCCGCATGTGGAGTTTGCATATAACAGGGCGGTACATTCTACCACACAACTATGTCCGTTTGAGGTGGTGTATGGTTTCAAACCCATTACTCCACTTGACTTGCTGCCGCTTCCATTACATGAGAGAGTCAACATGGAGGCATCGAAGCGTGCAGATTTTATGAGGAAGATACATGAGAAGACTAAAGAGGCAATTGAGAAGAAAGGCAAGTACAATGCAGCTTGTGTCAACAAGAAGATAAAGGAGGTGATCTTTCATCCCGGCGACATGGTTTGGGTGCACTTTCGTAAAGACAGATTTCCTGTTCAGCGCAAGTCCAAGTTGATGCCGCGGGGTGATGGTCCATTCAAGGTTTTTGCCAAGATAAATGATAATGCATACAAGATAGATCTTCCTACAACTGAGTTTGGTGTCAGTAATACTTTCAATGTTGCTGATTTGACGCCATATGCTGGAGAAGACTTTGATGCGTCGACGTCGACGCCTTTTCAAGGGGGGAGGATGATGAGGACATCCCTAGTCCTTTACCATTTTCTTCTATCGATGAGGTTGCTGCTCAAGACAAGCCCAATGAAGTGAGGATTGGACCGATGACAAGAGCTCGTGCCAAGTTACTTGGACAACAGGTGAACTCACACTTAATTGAATATGATGTTTGTGATAATGAGAATTTTATACTACCTAAGTCTATGCACTTGTGTATGATTAGGGTTGTTGATAACACAAACATTGGAGGAGGACCAGAGGAGCAAGAAGAATCGGAGTACGACGTCACCTATGGCGCGAGGGAGGAGCGGGAGGAATGCGCAAAGAAGGATGACGAGAACAAGAGAAAGATCCAAGAAGATGGTCAAGAAGAAGAGGAGGAAGGAGGCGAAGCCAGGCTGGCCGGCCTCCCAGCCGGCCTAGGCCGGCCTCCAGTCGGAGCCCATCCAGAGACAGCCGGCCTCCCAGCCGGCCTAGGCCGGGCCCCAGGCCGACCACCCCCCAAAAGCCGCCGGCCTCCCAGCCGGCCCAGGCCGGGCCCCAGGCCGGCCATCCACCTGAGCCGGCCGGCCTCCCAGCCGGCCCAGGCCGGGCCCCAGGCCGGCCACCCACCTGACCCGGCCGGTACCCGGCCTGCGCGCCAGATTTCGGCCGAACCCACTTTTGGGTCGGTTTGTACCCGTTTGAGTCCGAACCAAGTTAGGTTTTTGTGTTAGGTCGGTTGGCCCCCTATATAAAGCTAGGGCCGGCTGCTAGAGAGAGGTGAGACTACGTTTTTGCTTAAACCTTAGATTGGATTGCTAAAGCATTCATCTATACTAGAATTCCTCTTTGCTTCGATCGGGAATTCACCTCTCCACTTTGTTTCGATATGGAGGTTCTTGCAACCAAAGTTTGAGTGTGATCTGTTGTTCCATTGGGAATTAGTAGATTGCATAAACCGCTTCGTGGCCGGCGGCTACGTTGCATCGGTGTGAGACGTTGCGAATAGCCATTGGGTTGAAGAGCTGTTGCATTGGCAACAGGGGAGCAGCTGATAAGGGGTGGCCCGATCTTCTCAGCAAGCTGCGGTGGTGATGATGATGATGGATAGATAACTTGTATGTCACCGATGAACTCTCCTCGCTTGATCCCTGATGCCAATGCAGCAGCTCTCAACCCTTTGGATATTCACAACGTCACACACTTGCGCACGTAGCCGTCGACCACGAAACGGTATAATTGCAATTCACTAATTCCCAATGGAACAGCGGATCACACTTAACTTGCAGTATATAATCTCCAGATCGAAACGAATTGGAGACGAGGATTCAAGATGAATGCTTACAGCATCTCATGAACTAGGGTTTATCTTAAACGTGGTCTAACTCATCTATGGCGGCTGGACTAGTATATAAAGGGGGGAGGGGCGTACTGTAGCTACAGTACCGACCCGGTGCAACCGACTTGGTGCAACCCTAAACCGGTTCGACTCAAACGATACAAACTGACCCAAAGTGTTGGGTTCAGCCTTAAGGCACGCAGGCCTGATTTGGTGCCTGCCCATGTGTGGCGTGGTGGCCTCCTTGGCCCTTGGACGCTGCCTCCCTCTCCTCCCTCGCGTCCTCTTCATCTTGTGTACTCCACGCCTTGATCCTCTTGCTCCAAGTGCTGCCGCTCCTCGCTCCCTCGTGCTACGCCTTCTTCTTCAACGAACCTGAGTATGCACACAAACAAAGACTTAGGCAGTAAACAATTCTCATTAATGAAGTATTCAGATTCTATTAGGAGTGAGTTCACCTGTTTTTCTAATAGCTTTGCACGAGCTCTTGTAATAGGTCCAATTCTGATTTCATCATTGAACTTCTTTGCAGCAGCTTGGTGATCATCATCATGAGGTGAAGATTTGTCAAGTGTATGGATGTCCTCATCAGCAGCCGGAGAGTTCGTCGGATTCTCGCAAGTTATCTACCATCGTCATCCATCTACCACCGCTCATTGAGAAGATCGTGCCACCCCTTATCACAGCCGGCCCAGGCCGGCCCCCAGGCCGGTCCGCCACCTGTGCCCACCGGCCTCCCAGCCGGCCTAGGCCGGCCCCCAGGCTGGTTCCCCACCTGTGCCCGCCGGCCTCCCAGCCGGCCTGGGCCGGCCACCAGGCCGGTCACCCGCATTCGGCACTCGTTTTGTACTACGACTATACATAGCTCTCCCCTCTTTCGATTCTAGAGAGAGGCATAGGCATAGACTAGAGAAGAACTTGGGCTTGTGCTCATCCCTCCCTTCGTGGAGAAGATCCCCTCGTGGATTCAAGGCTCCTCCTTAGATGTATCTATTGGAGTGATTCAAGGTTCCCTTCTTGCGCAAAGTCTCTCGTGTGGAGGATTCTACTTCACCGTCTCTCCTCCCCACGATTCTACCGCGCGCTTTCCGATCTTTCACATAGGGATTCTACCTCGCGGTCTCTCCCTTGTGTGATTCTATTGGGTCGGTTGGACCGACCGGTGAGGGCAACGCGTCAATTGTATCGGGTTTGTGTTCTCTTGTTCTTCATGTTCCTCGTGTTCTTGCGTGTGTTCGTCCACTCGTTCGTCAATCCGTGAAGATCGGGCCACCCTAGAGGGCTCAGCCTGCATCATATGGTATCAGAGCTTTAGGTTGCCACGGATTTGACTTGTGTTTCCACCAATTCCCCCCAAATTTTTCTTTGATTTTGCCAATTTCGAAAATTCCACAAAAAATAGCCTCAAATTGCTTTTGGTTCGATCTGAGATTTGAGTGCGTTTTGGTAGGTTTTGATACGTGGATCCATTGCTATACTTGTTGATCTACCTCCCTTTGCGTTCCCATGGCCAAATTCCGTTGATTTCCCCTCCGATTTGGTGTTTTTCGGGCCGTTTTTCCGCCCAAATCGCACTTTTTCGCGTCACAGGAAGGTAGTGTCGGCCGGCCCCCAGGCCAGACCCCCGGCAGAAGCAGCCGGCCTCCAGCCCGGCCCAGGCCGGCCCCCAGGCCGACCCCCCTGCAGAAATTTTGTTTTGGTCATAACTTTTCACTCCGGACTCCGTTTTTGGTGATTTTCGTCTCTAATCGAAGCTACGGACAAGCTCTACATCACCACGGTGGTTGATCCATCATCTATTGCCACCAAATTTCGTGAGCAAGGAAGGGACATTCCACTCCAACGGGTGAAGATCGTCGACGAAAGGTATAACATCCCCAATTCTTCTCCCACCTTGCATCACTTGTTAGCCAAGCCATTTGTGCCTATCTATCCTATTGAAACTTGCTCATCTATGATTGCTTGGGTTTTGCACACTTGATACCTCGTAGTCTTCCGAGCAAACTTGTATGCGCTAGTTGATATAGTTCTTGTTGGCAAGCAAGTAAGAGGCAAAAGAGAAATAGTGAAAAGAGAAAGAGGAAAAGAATCAAAAGAGAGAAAATAAAAAGATAAGAGCCTCTATGCCATATCTCTTATAGTAGATGCGCAAGCTCGGTGAAAATTTTGTAGTTGTGGTATCTTTGTGCATATCTTGTAGCCCACCAATAATTTGCAATCGAGTTGGTTTCTCTTGTACTTGTGCAACTTGAGCTTACAGTCTTCGCTAGGTTCATCACTAGCTCATCTTTGGTTGCACGAGTCCTATTTATCATAGCGTGTGTTTGTATGAGCTCCACTCATATCCTTTTGGGATCGACTTGTTCTGCTTTGTGATCATTGTGGTTCTCTACTTGCCATTACAACATCTTGGTTTCTGGTTGTTCCATTTGCTTTCCACATTCCATACCTACCCACTCAAAGCTGTGTGTGTTTGGAGTTTGCGTTTGGACATTTGAACACAAGCCTCTTTACTTTGTGCGTTGTTGCCCTTGGTCGTCCACGACGTCCAATACTATCAACAAGGTGAGATTGTGTTCTAGTTTCCTTCCACTTCATATATACACTTGTCTTGTGAGTGATCATGTCTAGTGAGAGCGGAGCATACTATGGAGGCCATGATGATGACAAGACGATGAGCTACACCGACCACGACGCTACAAGCATAGAAGACATGGGGAACGGCTCCTACACCGACAATGAGCCCCATGACATGATGGAGGACTACACCGACCCTGGCTCCACGAGCTTCCATGACATGATGGAGCGCTACACCGACCCCGACTCCATGAGCATCAACAACATGATGGAGCACTCCTACGACTACAACTCCAACGACTTGATGGAGCACTACATCGACAACGACACCTCGAGCATGCATGAAGCTTCCAAGGTCTACTACCCCAATCTTGCAAGAGGTGCCACATACGACCCACCAAGCCCAAGATGGAGCAACATGAGGACCACCATGAGGTCATGCTATCAAGCTCCATCAACATCAAGACGGCGCCCCAAGGAGAACATCGCCAAGGTCGTCAAGCATGGACAATCTTCATCAAGACGGCGACCCAAGAAGGATACCAAGACGGTTCCCAACTACGCCAAGCTTGAAGCCGAGATCGACACACTCGCCAAGCTTCGCCATACTTCTCCAAGCCCAAGACGGAGCCACAAGTCAAGGTCACCAAGGCACCCAAAGGATTTTCGACGACACCCCTCCCCACAAGAACGTCATCGACGACATATGGAGGAATCAAGACCGTCGCATCATATGGTGTCCCCTCCTCATGCCAACACCAACATGGCGCCCATGAGAAGCTCAAGCTCCAAGAAGGTCAAGCAAGCCCCCATTCACATGGCGCCCAAGCTCAAGTCAAGGTCGACGAAGGATGACCCTCATCATACGGTGTCTCTTCCTCGTGCCACCACCAAAAGGGCGTCCAAGAGAAGTTCACGCCACAAGAAGGACAAGGAGATCCTCACCAAGCTCATGACAAAAATGGACACCTTCCGCAAGGAGCTCCATTAAGACATCAACAATTGCAAGTCCTTCGGCGACACTTCTACGAGCATATGGCCAACTACACTTGAAGATGGAGGAAGACAAGGCCCCATATATGATGATGATGCTGGATTGAGCCTACTTCCACCTATACACCAAGATGAAGACCTCCTATGCCCTATGTGCAATGGCCATGATCACATCATGTGGGATTGCCCCAAGAGCGAAGACACGATGGATCAAGATGGCGAGAAGATGGTCGAGCATGGGATTTTCCCTTCGACCAAGGAGGCGAGCATGGAGGATGCAACCACTATGGACGTCGAGTCTAGTGGAGAAGCCGAGCATGGGATGTTCCCTTCGGCAAAGGAGTCGAGTGATGATGCCCATCCTATGGCATTCATCTTTGGAGGAGACATGGTTGAGGAGGTTGAGCATGGGAGTTTCCCTTCAACCAAGGAGGCGTTTGGAGTTGAGAACATCGAGCCTATCCCTCTGTGCTTGATTGATGAGGTTGTACCAATCCCATGTGAGCATGAGAGCCACCTAGCCCACTTGAGTGAGAGTGTAAGTGAGTTGAGTGCCTCCACCATATGTGAGATTGAGTGCTTCCACTTTGAGGGCATGAGTGATACAACACTTGAGTTGCGAGAGTTAGGTGATAGGTCAAGTGATGCCATTTTGATTTCTAACAACTCACCCTCTACCTCTAGTGTGTTCTCTCATGTTTTGCTAGGTTCCATGGATGAAGATACGCCAAGCCTCGACATGATGGTGCCTCAACTTGGAAAGATGTACATGGAGGATGAAGGCGATGCCACCCCATGTCTACATGATGAACAAGTCGGCCACATGGACGTCGCTACTTCTACCACAACACCTACTTCACATGAGCGGGACTACAACGGTACGCATATGGGTGTTGATGATGCCATGATCCCACTAGTGGACATGATGACTTGTGATTGCTTGCATGATGTGGATGTTTCTTTCGATGTCACATATGCTTCTTTCGAATTCCCATGTGATACCTTGTTCAAGACCAATGTTGATCATGTGGAATTTCCTATGTGTGATGATCTTGCCACATGCATGCCTTGTTATGAATGTTTCCATTTTTCTCCCGTTGTTGCATGCAATATGTCGAACAATTTCTCTTTCATATGTGTTGCTTGCAATGATGATACACTTCTTGATAATGAGTTTGCCCCCATAGCATTCTCAATTTTTGGAGATGGTTCCTTTTGCTTTGTTGAGCTTTCACCTTCCACATGTGGTGCATCCAACAAATTGAACAATTGCTCTTTCCTTTGGTTGGTTTGCAAGCATGTGAGTGATTTTGGTTCCCCTTGTGACATACATGTTTCCATGAGTTTTCATCTACATGATTTATGTGTTGCCACAAACTTGATGAGAAATTTCTCTTTCCTTATGTTTGTTGGCCACCATAATGATATTTTGAGCATGCTTTGTCACAAGTGCTTCCGTTTTTGGCCCATTGGTGATGATGTTTCGATGAGTTACTTGCACTTTGACCTTGCATTTCCTATGCTTTCCATATATTTATGTTGTGCTAATTGTGTAATGAACAAGATTGGACATGTCATGGATGATGTACTCCACTATCATGCACACACATTGTTTGCTTGGTCTTTGGTGTGTGTAGGTAAAAATGACGGGATGGTGACTTCCACTTCAACGGCAAACCATCTACCCCCTTCACAAGGTGCTGACGTGCAAGCGTCGAGGACGACGCTTTTTGAAGGAGGGGGAGATGATGTAGCCCAACCCAACGTCGCCACCATATCAAGCATTCCAACATGTGCCAAGTCACCATGGACTTCAAAGGTGAACTCAATCCTCTCTACGAACCTCAATGCACCGCCTTTGGATGGTATATTGCCTAAGCCCCTACCCTTGCATATTGATAGGTGTCACACAACGAGTACGGACGCCAAGGGAGGTGCCAAGGATGCCCAAGAGTCGAAGCCATCCAAGGCGTACGCGTGGAAGCAGAGGAAGAAGAAGTGGAGGAGGAAGAAGGCGGAGGCAGCCGGCTCCCAGGCCGGCCCCATGCCAGAGGCAGCCGGCCTCCAGGCCGGCCTCCAGCCCGGCCTGGGCCGGCCCCCAGGCCGGCCACCCTCCAGTGCCCGCCGGCCCAGGCCGGTCCCCCACCTGTGCCCGCTGGCCTCCCAGCCGGCCTAGGCCGGCCCCCAGGCCGGTTCCCCACCTGTGCCCTCCGGCCTCCCAGCCGGCCTGGGCCGGCCCCCAGGCCGGTCACCCGCATTCGGCACTCGTTTTGTACTATGACTATAAATAGCTCTCCCCTCTTTCCATTCTAGAGAGAGGCATGGGCATAGACTAGATAAGAACTTGGGCTTGTGCTCATCCCTCCCTTCGTGGAGAAGATCCCCTCGTGGATTCAAGGCTCCTCCTTAGATGTATCTATTGGAGTGATTCAAGGTTCCCTTCTTGCGCAAAGTCTCTCATGTGGAGGATTCTACTTCACCGTCTCTCCTCCCCACAATTCTACCGCGCGCTTGCCGATCTTTCACATAGGGATTCTACCTCGCGGTTTCTCCCTTGTGTGATTCTATTGGGCCGGTTGGACCGACCGGTGAGGGCAACGCGTCAATTGTATCGGGTTTGTGTTCTCTTGTTCTTCGTGTTCCTCGTGTTCTTGCGTGCGTTCGTCCACTCGTTCGTCAATCCGTGAAGATCGGGCCACCCTAGAGGGCTTTGCCCGCATCAACCTCCAACGACCATCAAGAAGACGGCATCCTCACCCCAAGCAGCCAAGTCATATATCACTTCCTACAAGTGTGGAGGGCAAGGACACAAGTCCTTTGAGTGCACCAACAAAAAGGTGATGATCGTCAATGACAATGGAGACTATGAGTCTATGAGCGAAGATGAGTATCACGCATTGAACAAGGTGGCCACGATGCAAAGCTTGGATGAAGACGATGCCCACATCTATTGTGATGGTGACCCCAACCCCACACTAGTTGTAACTCGAGTTTTGACTACAAACACCCAAGATGATGATGCTCAACGATGCAACTTGTTTCAAACAAAAGCCGGCATCAATGGCAAATCAATCAAGGTAATCATCGATGGTGGGAGTTGTCACAACTTGGCAAGCAAGGAGCTATGCGAGAAACTCAACTTGACGTAAAAGAAACACCCCAATCCCTACCATGTGCAATGGCTTAGTGACTCCGGCACCGTGAAGATTCGACACACGGTTCAAGTATCCTTCAAGATTGGCTCTTACGAAGACACGGTGGATTGTGATGTGGTTCCAATGTCGGTTTGCCACTTACTTCTTGGCCGTCCTTGGCAGTTTGACAAGGCCGTCACTCATGATGGGCGCACCAACTACTATAGCTTCAAATGGAACAATAAGATCCTAGTGCTCCGCCCAATGACTCCAAGCCAAATTATTGCCGATAATGCCAAGACACTTGTGAGAGCGCAACAAAAACAAACTTCTAGTGAGTTGAGTGGTGAGCGAGTGAACCACATTCACGTGAGTGAGAGCCAAAAGCCAAATATGAGTGAGAGAGGGAAAAGAGTGAGTCCCGGCGTAGTCTTGTTAGCCAACAAAAGTGAGATGAGTGGTGAGCGAGCATACCTCCACGAGAGTGAGAGAACCACCTTGTCCATTTGAGTGCAAGTGAGTTGAGTGACTCCACCATATGCGACATGGAGTGCTTCCACTTTGAGAACATGAGTGATACACCATATACGTTGAGAGAGGTAGTCGATAGGGCAAGCAAGGCCATTTCGATTTCTAACGACATAACCTCTCCTTCTAGTGTATTTTCTTATGATGTGCTAGGCTCCATGGAGGACGATATGCCTCACCTTGAGAAGATGTACATGGAGGTCGAAGATGAAGCCACCCCATGTTTACATCGAGATGACCGAGTCGACCGCATGAACGCCGCTCAGACCACCACAACGCCTACTTCGCATGAGAGGACATACAAAGGTATGAACATCGGTGTTGATGATGCCATGACCCCACTAGTGGACATGATGATCTCTGAGCGCTTGCACATTGTGGATGCTCCTATGGACATCACATATGCTACTTTCTATTTCACTTGTGATACCTTGCCTAAAAACAATGTTGATCATTTGGATTCCCCTATTTGTGATGATTGTTCAATGAGCATGCCTTGCTATGCATGTTTCCATTTTTCTCCAATTGTTGCATGCAATATGTCGAACAATTTACATTTCACATGTATTGCTTGCAATAATGATAACATGCTTGAAGATGAGTTTGCCTCCATAGCATCCTCAATTTTTGGAGTTCTTTACTTCAACCATGTTGAGAATTGCTCTTCCTTCATTGTACATGATGACCACTCGCATACTTCACACTTTCCTTTTGAATTTTGTGTGTTTGGTCATGTGCAAGCGAAGAGACACATCATGATGGATGATGTGTACATGTACCATGTATGTATTCTCTTTTATGGAATTTCATGTGTTACGGTACCAAATTGCTAATGTCAACCTCCATTCAACACGATTTGACCAAAAGAGCTTTGGCAAGCATAGCAAATGACAGCTCTATTACCTTTCCCATGTTTGGCATCAAACAACTTGCACACTTGCTCTTTCTTTTGGTTTGTTTGCAAATATATGGATGGCTTTGTTTCCCCTCGTGAAATGCATGTTTCAATGATCTTTCATCTACATGATTTATGTGTTGCAACAACATTGTTGACAACTTGCTCTTTCCTATGTTTTGTTGGCACCCATGATTTTGATGAGAGCATTTTCCACCTTGTGTTTTCACCACTCTTCCCTCCGTTGCCAAAGGTATCTTCCCGATGTTTGGAATACAATGGACATCATATGGCTCCAATTGAGATAGCTATCCTAGCATTCTCATACCTTCTTGGAGATTTTGTGCTTTCACATAGTGAGAATGTTCTGAGGAATTGATTGCACATTGCACTCGCCTTTGCTTTGCCTCCAATGCACATGTGTTGTGCTAACGGTGTTGTGATTAACCTAGGACATATTATCAATGATGTGCTCCTATATCATGCACACACATGTTTCGCTTGGTCTTTGTCGTGTGAAGGTATAAATGAGTGCATCGCCACCCACAACTTCATGGCACTAGATTGCGCATCAAAGAAATGTTGTCGTCTTGATAAGGTGATTTCCTTCTACTTAAGTGCCCATGTCATGAACTTCAAGAATTGGCTACTCTTTGAGTGTTGTTTCGTCTTCTTTGTGAGCTCTATAGGTTCAATGAGAGGTGAAAGAACATTGAAGAGCGGCCATACATTTGGCGTCAAGAAAAGCTCCATGGTGATTACTACTACATCAACGTCAAGCCATCTATCCCCTGCACATGCTGAGAACGTGCTAGCGTCGAGGACGACACTTTCCGAAGGGGGGGGAGATGATGTAGCCCCACATGTGAAGATGAGCAAGAGGAGATCCAAGATGATGGAGAAGATGACCAAGGGAAAGATCCAAGAAGATGGTCAAGGAGAAGAGGAAGAAGGAGGCGGAGCCAGGCTGGCCGGCCTCCAGACCGGCCTAGGCCGGTCACCAGGTCGGCCACCCACCAGAGCCAGCCGGCCTCCCAACCGGCCCAGGCCGGGCCCCAGGCCGGCCGCCCACCAGTGCCCGCCGGCCTCCCAGCCGGCCTAGGTAAAGCTAAATAAATAAACTAAACCCCCTTATGATGGTTCTTATGGCCAAATAAATGACTGCACAAGAGTTATTAAGACATAGAGTCCCACCATAGCCTTAAACTCTAAGGTCCCCGATACTAATGAATGCAACTTCATGATTCGGTCTCAGGTTTACTTGTCCTCCTAAGTCTCCCTCAATTCATTACACCACGGTGTTCTCCTATGAGCCCATATAGGTGAAGTGATGTGCAGTCGACGTTCGTACAACACCATCATAGAATTACATCAAAGATAAAAACTAGACAAAATACCAACACATGTCATATAAAAAATCATTGCCAATTCATCCTAAGCCCCCAAGAACATGAGAGAACTACTCACAATGCAAAGACATGATATGATTCAATGGTATAAGTGATACAACACAATCTGAAAATATGATCTTACCCCCAAATAATGACAAGTAGCCAATCATACATAGGTAGAATAGCACTTAAACAATAGCTAGGGTTCGAACAATCTCAAACTATGAGGGGGATGAAGTGGATCACGAAGATGGTGATGGGGATGGTGCTGGTCTTGACGGTGATGTTGATGGAGACTCCGGAGGGGGGGACGGAGGAGCCCTCCGGAGGTGATTCCGGCGGCGTTTCCCCCCTCCGATCTTCTCTAGCGGCAGCCTTCTGTCTCCTGTTTCTTGGTTTTGTGTTTCTCCGCCGCCTCCTTCTGGAAAACGTCGGGGGACTATTTTTATAGTCGTTTTTAGGTCAAAAGGAAGCTTCGGGAAGAAAGATCGACGGCAACGGAGCCACGAGGGCCAAATTGGTGGGTCCCACGCGGCCAAGGAATCTGGCCGCGTGGGCCCCCCTCTTTTGGCCTTCGGGCTTCCACTTTTTCGCATCCTTCGCTCCTACGCTTTCTTCCTTCCAAAAAAAATGATGCTCGTAAATTTTCAGGTCATTTGGACGTCGTTTGGGTCCCTGAAACATCAAAATATGGAAAATAGGGTTTTCTGCCAGTGCAGGGTTAATTCCAGAAAAAAAGGAAAACTGTGAAATCTTCCCAAAATCATTATAAAACAATGATATAACCCTTATATGATGCAAATATGATTGAAATATAAGTAATATAATGCAAAGTTCATGTATACATTTTACATGCATCAACATCCCCAAGCTTAACCTATACTCATCCTCGAGTATGAAGGTGATAAAACCAACATGGATTTTGCATTTTAAGACTATCAATGGATATCAAAGATGATTACTATTGCCACATAAAGTCAAATGATTCATTTTTTAAAGGAGTAGCAATATGTAAGATAGATTATAAAGTGATATCAATTACTCAATGCAAAGATGTTCAATGATAATTCACAAAGTGTAACATAGAAGAAAGTACTATGGACCAAATGTATGCATAATGAAAAGTAAAAACATCCTATAATGGTCATAGAGTACTCTTATATAACTGAATATAAAAGGTGGACACTTTGGAAAGATATATAAATGAGTAGAGGTAAAACATGAACAAGTTTCATCTAACTTCCAAATGCTTCTACTCAAGTTAATGTTTGCAATGTGGTATTCATTGGTGTCAAGCTCTCATTACCCCCATCATAACATCTTGAATGGTTAAAGTTTAAAGTGAAAGCAAATATGAGTAGTGTGCTTGACAAAGTATGGGTTGAAAGCTTCATGCCCCGTGAATACGAGTACCTACACCATGGTGTTACTCAATTTGGGCTACCAAGCAAGTTCAAGTAAAAGTCATTATAAAAATAGCGTCATCAAGAGGGTCAACTGGGGTACCTCTTGTCCCAGGACATGGAACAAGCCTAAGTCAAAATGACAAGACAAACAAACATAATGAACAATCTCAACACCCTTTTTATTTACTATTGGTATAGCTTTTTATTATGAGGTGCATCACTGAAGGTTCACAATAGCATGTAAGTAAATCTCCACCATGAATGATGCATGGCTTAGATTAGCGGCCCAGGTGTCTCTCTAGCCATTTATACAAACTACTTAAACTTACTTAGTTTCCACAATTATTTGGCACTATGATAGGCATCCATAAACAAAAGTACATGATATCAACTTAATACAATTAAGAGCATGTTGAAAGCTTGCCATGTGAACACATTTGGGCTAACTACCAACCAAGACTCTTGTCAATCTCACAACTTCATAATTTTAATTACAATGGTTCATGTTTATTAAATGCAATAGTAAGGTGTGAGAGCTATTTAACCAACTTTTCCCATAACAATCAATAACATAAGCATTTTAATTCAGAGGTATAGATAACACAAAGTAACATGATAAACATACTCGGAATAGCATAAAGCTAATAGGTAGATATGGTGGACTCACTGGAAAAACTTTGGTTGAAGGTGTTGGAAAACAAGTTTTTACTTGTTGGAATTTTTGGGCTAGCAAAAGGGAGAAAGTTGACCGTCTAAATGCATGCACAAGTGTCCATAGAACTAACCAATCCATGTTAAACAAGCTCTTGATAAAACACTTGCAAATTAATACTCATTAAAAAAGCACATGAATCATGCAACTATATGTATCTTTTTAAATCAACTCAAACATCCCTTTCCCAATCTTATTATAGCATCCAACTTAATTCAACCCAAACTTCCAGTAGCTCTTTCATATTTAATTGATACTGGTGGTCTCAAAACAAAAATTAAACTAAAATAACAAGCAAACAAAAGACGCTCCAAGTTTATGCGATAAAGTGCATTGATCGAAAAACAGAAGTTAGACGTGTGCAAACCGAGAGTGTGTTGGTCCAGTGGGGTTGTCTTCACATCCCCAAGCTTATGGTCTTCACCATCCTTGGATAGCTCTTGGTGCATCTCCTCTAATCCCTGTGAAAAAACTTCAAAACATTGTTTCTCCCATTTCTTTTCTGTGGGTGACATTAGTAGTGATAGACAAATGAATTACTTGCTGCATAGAATCCTTAGACAAAAATTCATATTAATGTCTAGAGAGTGTATAATGTTGTATGCCTACTTATAAACTTAATTGGGTCAAAAAGATTCAAGTTAAGGGTTCAAAGAATGCATCAAACAAAATGGGACAGAAACCGTCCAGAAAAACAGCAGCAGCGAAACGCATTTTTCTACATGACTTATATATGTCTAAAAATTCTGAAACAATTCAGGCATACATGGGATGAAAAGTTGTAGTTACAGTAAAAATATGAGCTCATTCTAAGTTACAAATTAGGAATGAAAAATTATACCGTGCACAGATTCGTGCTGGAATAAAATCTCCGAATGCAAATAGCAACTTTTTCATACCAAAATAGGTAAAACTTGGCACTTTATTAATAATTCTAAAAACTAAGATAAAAACTAAGTCTCTTGTTACAGCAAGAGGACACAAAGAAAATCAAAAATAAAAACAACCGGGTTGCCTCCCGTAAAGCGCTTTCTTTATTGCCATATAGCTAGGCTTACTTACTTGTTATCAAGATGATTGGAGTGAGGTGGCTTGGCATTCCCAAGCTTGAATTTTTGTACTTATTTGATATATGTAGGGTGAGTCTAAGAATAACATCCCCAAGCTTGAGTGTTTGTCCCTCTTGATCTTTGTTCATCACCCTCAACTCTTCTACTTGAAAAATTCTCTTTACACAAAACTGAACATAAAACTTGATTAGAGGGGTTAGTGTCTCCATAAATGAAATCCTCATATGTACAGCAAAGACATATCATGAGTTGATTCTACACATTAGCTAGTATTACTATGGTTTTGTATTGCTCTTTGATCAATAGAACCGCACAAAACACAAGTAATGAGAGTAATGCAAAATAAAGACAGAATCTGTCAAAAACTGGACAGCCTGTAAAGAGTGAATTTTCAGAGGCACTTACGTTGCTAAAATCAGAAAATTTTGAACTAATTAAATGTGTATTAATAACTGAATATTTCTGTCGTAAAATCTCAAGTTAAAATTCCTCTTCTGTGATTTTATACATTTTTCTCAGTGGACCTCAGGAATCTGTTTTCTGGACAGCAAATCACTATTGCTTAATCCTACCTCTCAAAAGAGGTTATTCTTGCCATAAAGATGAAAAATAAGATACAAAGGTGTTGTTAAAGTAGTAAACAAACACCTTGACTCAAAAACCAAAAATAAAACTGAAGAAATAAAAAAGAAACAAAAAGAACTAAGAAAATTCAAGAGAAACAAACAAAGAAGAAAGAAAATATTTTTGTTGTTTTCGATTTAGCAAAAAGACAAAATAAGAAGCAAATATATACAGCATAAACACTATTTTTATTTGTTTTTAGCTTTGGGAAAAGTTTTAATGATAGAGACTTTGCAACGGTTCCATTGGCATGAACAACACATGTTCAAGGTCGACCCCAACATCTCCATTACTCATCCTTCTCATTTACTTTCCCAAATTTTATAGAAAGTGAAAATATTAAACTAATTGTTAGAAAACAGTAGGTAAAGTTATTTTTAAAGTTCTCAAGATATAAAGGTGTGCCCAAACTAAATAGGAAATAAAAGCATAAAGAGCACACCACAAAACATCAAACCATTAACTTTTAAGTCTAACTCTTTTCCTATGCATTGGCATTTTATATATGAATAAATAACAGCAATATTGTGGTAACCAATGCATGTAATGATCAGTAGATTGCATTTTAAATAACATAGAAACATAAAGATAAGTCTTTCTTCCTCTCTCATAATAGTTACAAGTAGTGGAAGCAAATGTGATAAAACAAATATTAGATTGGTGCAACTTTGCAAACTTAGGGACATATAGAGGATTAGTAAAACTATCATGTGAGCTATTAGTATGTTTTCCTCTCTCAAAATAATTGCAAGAAGCACCATAAACATGATGGTTATGGGTGAAATGGTTATTAGTGTAACATAATTTCAGCCCACATAAGTACTTTTCAACATATAAAAGCTTCTCCTCCATGGTGTGAATAGGGGACTTCAAAAATAAAGTAGGACTTCATGAGTGAGAGTATTATCACAAGCAGGAAGTATATCATTTTTATCCTCACATAAAGTAGTAACAAGTTCTAAACATGGAGGTTCATCAAGCAGAATAGGATCATCATCTAGAGTACTATCATAAAACATGTCTAAACCATACTCCTCATCATTTTTTAAATTGTTATCAATGATGATCTCATTAAGCATAGGTTGATAGTCCTCCTCATCATCAGAATCATAAAAGTAAAGTTTATCATCAACAAAATTTTGAGTGTTACCCTCATCCATAGGTGGTGAAGGTGGATGTTTCCTCTCTTCATTCTCTAGTTGTTCATCATTTTCTTCATCCTTTTACTCTTCATTGTCCTCCTCTTGGGGCTGCATGGGCATCCCCAAGCTTAGGTTTTTATCCTCTTCTTCACATACTTCCTCTTCCAAGCTTATGTTTTCATCATCTTCTTCCTGCAAAACATTAGAGCTTTCTTGGGCAGCTCTCTTCCTTGTGTCAACAACATAGATATTTTCATTAAATTCAAGTATGCAGAGATCAAGGAGGGTGGCAATAAAAAATTTAAATTGAGAAGCTATAGGGCAGGTTTCATGTTTATCAATGAAGGTGTATAATTCATAGGCTGCCATAAAAATAACAAATTGCTCTACTTCTTCCATCCCTAAGTGAGCATAATTCCAAGTATGATAAGTTGCAATAACAGGTTGATCTTTATTGGAAGGGCATTGGAATTCAAAGTGTCTACAGTATTCAGAGCAACAAATTTCTTCCTCATGAAAATTAAGCAACCTACTAGCAATTTTATTTAGAAGCTCTATGTAGCCTCCTAATCTTTTCCCTTCATTTGATTTTCTAAATTTAGCAGCTATCATGGCGTTTTCATAATAATTTTCCATTTTTTTAATTTTTTTGGGTTTTTGATAAATGCAAAACTGAAAGTAAAACTAAACTAAATGCAAAACTGAAAGTAAACTAGAGTATATGCAAAAATGAAAATAAAAATCTAGTGCAACCAAGAATAAAAACTTAAGCGCTACACTCCCCGGCAACGGCGCCAGAAAATGTCTTGATACAAGTATAGGGGATCGTTGAAATCTTCAATGTGTAAGTATAGAATCGATCCCACGAGGAGTAGAAGGTATAAGTATTTATCCTCTCAAATAAGAGTGTCACTTCTCTTATTATCTATGCACTAGACAAACTAAAATGTTTAAATGATGCAAGTGTTTTTGGGTTTTTTGGTGTAGAGTTTGCAATAAAGTAAAAAGCCGAAACCAAAATATGACAAGTAAAAGCTCTCAAAGAGAGAAAGCCCAATCCTCTATGCAGCAAGAGGACAAGCTCAAATGTGTGTTTCTTATAAGTGGAAAACGTTCCCAAGGGCTACCTAGACTTCATGGCATAAATATTTCTAGAACAACAAGGTAAACATTTTGTCAAGTTTTAATCTTCTCTGGACGGAGCCATAATTAGGTAAAGCTAAATAAATAAACTAAACCCCCTTATGATGGTTCTTATGGCTAAATAAATGAATGCACAAGAGTTATTAAGACATAGAGTCCCACCATAGCCTTAAACTCTAAGGTCCCCGATACTAATGCCCTCATAATGCAACTTCATGATTCGGTCTCAGGTTTACTTGTCCTCCTAAGTCTCCCTCAATTCATTACACCACGGTGCTCTCCTATGAGCCCATATAGGTGAAGTGATGTGCAGTCGACGTTCTCACAACACCATCATAGAATTACATCAAAGATAAAAACTAGACAAAATACCAACACATGTCATATAAAAATCATTGCCAATTCATCCTAAGCCCCCAGGAACATGAGAGAACTACTCACAATGCAAAGACATGATATGATTCAATGGTATAAGTGATACAACACAATCTGAAAATATGATCTCACCCCCAAACAATGACAAGTAGCCAATCATACACAGGTAGAATAACACTTAAACAATAGCTAAGGTTCGAACAATCTCAAACTATGAGGGGGATGAAGTGGATCACGAAGATGGTGATGGAGATGGTGCTAGTCTTGACGGTGATGTTGATGGAGCCCTCCGGAGGTGATTCTAACGGTGTTTCCCCCGTCCGATCTTCTCCGGCGGCAGCCTTCTGTCTCCTGTTTCTTGGTTTTGTGTTTCTCCGCCACCTCCTTCTGGAAAATGTCGGGGGACTATTTTTATAGTCGTTTTTAGGTCAAAAGGAAGCTTCGGGAAGAAAGATCGACGGCAATGGAGCCACGAGGGCCAAATTAGTGGGTCCCACGCGGCCAAGGAAATCTGGCCACATGAGCCCCCCTCTTTTGGCCTTCGGGCTTCCACTTTTTCGCATCCTTCGCTCCTACGCTTTCTTCCTTCCAAAAAAATGATGCTCGTAAATTTTCAAGTCATTTGGACGTCGTTTGGGTCCCTGAAACATCAAAATATAGAAAATAGGGTTTTCTGCCAGTGCAAGGTTAATTCCAGAAAAATAGGAAAACTGTGAAATCTTCGCAAAATCATTATAAAACTATGATATAACCCTTATATGATGCAAATATGATTGAAATATAACTAATATGATGCAAAGTTCATGTATGCATTTTACATGCATCACACTGTCGATTTGTTGAGTCTACAACATATAGAGTATATGATTAATTGATGGATTAAAAGATATAATATGTTGGTTTGAGAAATTTTGTTTCAAGAATGAGTGAGTTCCGGGTGCACATGCTATGTGAAAGTTCTTTTGACTGATCATACGTCATATAGGCATAAAAGGGAAACGAAAGTCTCACTCTTAACCAAATATATTATATTCGTCATATGATGATGAGGTTTATCATGTGATGATATGAGGTTTATCATGTGATGATAAAGTAATGTCAAAGTAGGTGACATTGACGTTTCGCAAAGAACATAGAGAACTGTATAGTACAGATCATAGATAGAACCTCTTCCACGAGCAAATATGATCAGCATTGAGACTCCATGGGTGTTGGATCGAGAAAATGTAAACTAGATTATTGACTCTAGTGCAAGTGGGAGACTGTTGGGAATATGCCCTAGAGGAAATAATAAAATGGTTTATTAGCATATTCATGTTTATCATAATAGTTTATTATCCATGCTATAATTGTATTAACCGGAAACATAATACATGTGTGGAATATAAACAACCAGGTGTCCCTAGTAAGTCTCTACTGGACTAGTTCGTTAGTCAAGAGATGGTTAAGGTTTCCTGACCATGGACTTGTTACAGTCACTTGATAACGGAGTCAATCATTGGGAGATTGATGTGATGGACAAGACCCAATAATAAAGAGTTGCAATTGATCGTGTCACACAGTTTCATTGCCAACGCTTTTAGTATATGCCAAGTATAGATTCCTTAGACCATGAGATTATATCACTCCCGCTTACCGGAGGAATACTTTGTGAACATCAAACGTCGCTTCGTAACTGGGTGATTATAAAGGTGGCTTTCAGGTATCTCCGATGGTAGGTTGTTGGGTGATATGTATCAAGAGTGGGATTTGTCCCTCCATGTGACGGAGTAGAATATCTCTGGGCCCACTCGGTAATATAGCATCTGAAAAGTTTGCAAACATGTGATTAGGAGTAATCACGGAGATCCTGTATTATGGACGAGTAAAGAGAATTTGCCAGGTAACGAGATGGAACTAGATATGGAGATATCGACGATCAAATATCGGACAAATTTAATATCATGAGACAAAGGGAATCGTGATGAGGACATCCCGACTATAGATGCAACCACCACTACTACACCACCTACATTACAAGGACCTATGACTAGAGCTCGTGCACGTCAACTTAATCAACAGGTACTTTCGTTCTTACAAGCTACTCCTAATATTCATGAGAATATGATGCTGCCTAAAGTAGATATATTTGTTTCTCTTAGGAATGAAGGACCAAGCATGGATGAGAGGGACAAGCTATGGAGCATGTACGTGAAGGGAGATGACAGCAGGAGTGCAAACAATGGAGACGATGCTGCTGCCAATGGAGACTATCGAACTTTGAAGCCGCCATGATGAACTTTGAAGACAAGGACTAATTATACAAGATGACACTTAATAAAATTCGTCCAAAGCTTTTCCTAGGTGCTGCGCCACCTCGTTTTTGGGCTAGGCCCATGTATTTTCGAGATACCTTTTAATAGGCTGTTTTTAGAGACCGTATCTAAGGAGGAAAGCCTTTCTAGGGTAGGATTCGCCCGCCACCCCATGGCTGGACGAAATCCCACACCTTTCCTCCTTATATACCCTCCTTAGGTCGTCGTTTAGACTAGGATTTTGTTTAGTTAAAAAGAACTCAGCTTTTGCTTGTTTTCGCCATAGGCACGAGTGTCGGCTAGACCTCCTGTACTACGCACTTGCAAGATCCCACCTTCATCAATAAAATTCATCTTCCATCCGCAATTCTTGATTGCATTATTGGTTCTTACTTGTTTCTCAATTGCAGGAAGAACTAGATCTTTTAGATCAGGCCGATCGTGCTTCTGCAGGATTGGTAACTCCCGAAGATTGGTTTAGCGATTGCATTGGCGCTGCGTACGTGTGCGTAGAAGTCGGATCGCCAAGGTCGAGCTCCACCAAAATCGACATATCACATCTCATCGAAAGATCGGACTACCTTTGCCCTATCAAGTGGTATCAGATTTCAGGTTGATCGGTGAGATTTACAGTTTTACTAGTGTAGATTGCATCTGTTTTCTTCATACCTACAGTCCACGAAAAAGCCAAAAAAATATTAGGGTTAGATCATTCCGTCGTAGAACCAGTCCGGGCCTGTTGCATAATCTTTTCAGTGTATTGCATTGTTGAATCTTCGTCTGCATCGACGTGCTAAAGTGTTGGTCTTAGCGTCTAATTCCTTTTAGAGTTTTGAGTTCGTGTCACATCTAGTCGCTGCCGCCGCACCATCTTCCACGCTTGCAGATCACTGCCTTCCATCCACCAGTTCTTCCGCCGCCATAATCTGCTACCGCCACCACCATCCGCCACAACCTACTGCCGCCAACACCGACCACCCCTACTCCATCATACCCTCGCCCCCATACTGATAAGGATCAACGTGATCCAATAGGGTTTTTGGCCCAATCTTTCACGGCGATCAACAACAACAACAAGATAACAAACAAAGAGGTTCCGAGATAGATTAAAACGAACCCTCTTCGATTCCCCACGTTGGAACTGATCAGGATCAACTCCCACGCATGGTACCAAATCAGATCTTGAAGATCAGCAAGCAAACACAAGCATATGCGCCCCCAAACATTAGGACTTTTCTGGTGTAACTTTTATCTCGAAAATTCAACTCAAGCTAAGCAACCCTAATGCGCTCAGCCCCTTATATGAATGAGGTGGGGCGCACTGTAGCGCGGTACTGTAGCTACAGTACCGACCTAGTTGGACTTGGACTCAATACAAAACCGACCTGTTATAGGTTCGGCCCAAACACAAGTGGCACGCAGGCCCAATTTAACACAACCTTAGACAAATTACATGCGTTTTAATAGCCTGTCCTAGAGTGTCAACCGACCATCACAATGCCCAGCACGATGCCCTCATCATCCTCCCCTTCTTGGAAAGGCGTTGTCCTCAACGCCGGAAGGTCTTCTCCAGCGCCTTGTGACTTCAAAATCTGCAACATCAAACTGGTGGGGTTCTGAAATTGGGCTTCACCTCATCTTCTGGAGGTATCTCAACAGAAAAGAGTCCAAACACTATAGTAAGTGGAGGTGGTGGCACAATGGTAGGAATAGCAAATATCCTCCCCTCATCATCCCCCCCAACTTGAATGGAAACCGTCCTCGGTTTTCCCTTGATGCTTTGGACCTTCTTCTTCCCAGCAAACACATCCAATTTAATATCCTTGTCCAGCATAGGCTGCAGCACATGACGCTTGCCATTATGCCACAAAGAATAGACATTGGTTCTGCCTTCATGAGTGGAGCGCCTATCAAATTGCCACGGTCGGCCTAGTAGCACATGACATGCATCCATAGGCAAAACGTCGCAGACCACCGTGTCCTCATAATTACCTACAGAAAATTTCAGGCGCACCTTATGTGTTACCTTGAGCTTCCCTGAATTATACAACCACTCAACGCAATGTGGCTGCGGGTGTTTCCATGTAGGTAATGAGAGAGAATCCACCAAACTCTTGCTAACAATATTGGTGTAGCTACCACCATCAATAATGAGCTTGCAAGTGGTGTCTTTGACTGTACATTGGGTCTGAAAAATATTCCATCGCTGCCCTTGTCCTTCTATGCGATCAGCTGGTACACGCTGCACCATTAGATTTGTACAATTCGCAGCAAGTTCATACCCATCTACAGACACTTCGTTGTCATCAGATTTCTCACTGGACGGCTCATCAGCTTTCTCCTCATCGCTAGCAGAAATATAGCCATCTTGTGTGAGCATCACCCTCTTAGCATTAGGGCATTCACGCCTCATGTGTCCTCGGCCTCCACAAGTAAAACACTCAATATGAGCGGTGGACTGAGAAGACGCAGCCTTAGACACACCAGATTTGGACGAATCAAGAGGAATATTATTGGAGCGTGTAGAGGGTGCCGGCTTAGCACTATAACCAGCAGCCTCGGTATGTGAACGGCGCCATGAATTTGCAGGGGTTGTAGCTTGGCGACGTTTGAGTTGTTGCTCTGCACGCTCAGCTTGGTGCACATGATCATGAATATCATAATAAAGAACCATCTCCACACGATCTTGCACCTCAATATTCAGCCCATAAAAGAACCGAGACATAGTTGCCTCCGGGTCCTCATGTGTTCATGTATGTATCATGAGCAACTCCATCTCCTTATAATATTCATCTACCGATTTATTACCTTGAGTGAGCCGCTGCAATTTATTGTGCATATCTCTCTTATAGTGCTCAGGAACAAAACGACGACGCATGATCTCTTTCATACCTGTCCACGTCGTTGGCCTTGTATGCATACGCAGAATTTGACTCCACCAAATTAGCACATAACCAGTGAATTCAACTGCAGCAAGTTGGAGCCTCTTCTCCTCAGTGTAACGGTGGGTAGCAAATATTTGATCCATACGCATCTCCCACTCCAAATAATCCTCAGGTCCGCGGTCACTGGAAAACGGAGGGATGGACAATTTGATACGTCCAAGACCACCATCATCAACGGGAACACGAACAGCATGACCAACACGATCACGAGCATGTGGCTGAACATGACCAGCACCTGCAGGACGAGCATCAAACGGGCGGTGTTGTGGTGCATAATCAGCGTCATCCTCAAGTTCTCCCACATCATTGCCTTGTCGATGAACATAATTGGCAGCAGGGCGGCGAGGTATCACGTCGCCAAGTGGTGCAGCAGGAGGTGGCTGCACAACTGCACGGGCAGGAGTATCACCCAACGCATCAATCCGGACAGCTAACCTTGTAATTTGCGCCGACAATGCAGCATGACTCCGACGGATATAGTCGCACGTGTTATCAAATCCAGCTCGGACATTAGGGGCCAAATCTTCAGCAAACTCAGGTGCGACCAGCTCCTCTTGTTGTTCCCCATGAACCTCTGAATTCTCTCCATCAATCGAATTCACCATCTTGTGCAAACAGCAGAAAAAACTTGCAGTATTCCGAAATAGTTGATCGAATCCAGCATGTCTTTCCGCCTTTTTTTTCACCGAAACGAACTTGGTTAGATAGAAAATTTTCCCCTGAGCAGTTTCATAGGTCGAACGTCGAAAACGGACTTCGGATGCAAAAGTTATGCCCGTTTTACCAAAACTGTCTAAATCTGTCCGAAGCCGTGTCGCGGCAGGAAAAACTCGCCGAAACCGTGTCGCGGCAGGAATCCGACTCGCGGCAGGAAACTGAACTCAACTCGGTGTCGCGGCAGAGAAAATCGACCGAAACCGTGTCGCGGCAGGACGCGCGGCACGAAACTGGACTGCGTTGCACCGATCCGACCTCCTCTTCTTTCTCAAACTCAACAAAACAATCAACACCGGTGTTTTGGCTTCACGCCTCCGGCAGCCAAACTTCACAAGCAAAACAAACTGATCTCAACACCAAATTTCGCCGTGAGAAACCCGACGAATCTGATACCAAGATGATAAGGATCAACGTGATCCAATAGGGTTTTTGGCCCAATCTTTCACGGCGATCAACAACAGCAACAAGATAACAAACAAAGAGGTTCCGAGATAGATTAAAACGAACCCTCTTCGATTCCCCACGTTGGAACTGATCAGGATCAACTCCCACGCATGGTACCAAATCAGATCTTGAAGATCAGCAAGCAAACACAAGCATATGCGCCCCCAAACATTGGGACTTTTCTGGTGTAACTTTTATCTCGAAAATTCAACTCAAGCTAAGCAACCCTAATGCGCTCAGCCCCTTATATGAATGAGGTGGGGCGCACTGTAGCGCGGTACTGTAGCTACAGTACCGACCTAGTTGGACTTGGACTCAATACAAAACCGACCTGTTATAGGTTCGGCCCAAACACAAGTGGCACGCAGGCCCAATTTAACACAACCTTAGACAAATTACATGCGTTTTAATAGCCCGTCCTAGAGTGTCAACCGACAATCACAATGCCCAGCACGATGCCCTCATCACATACCCTCTTTCTCGCCGCCACACCCCTTGTTGCGCCGCGAGATCAATTAGGGTTAGGGTTTTGGGAGAGTCCGTTTTCACTTGTTTCCTTATCCGCCAAGTCTACGTAACGAGGTAGAGTTCAACTCGGTTAATCCTTACTCGCGTAGCCCCACTCATCCGCAAAAAAAAAAGTCTGGTACGCTTTGCAGAGCACTTTCGGAAAAAAAAATCGAGCGTACACTCGTTTCTCATTTCGGGGATTGTTTTGAGACACTTGCCATCATAGTGATATTTTCGTGATTTTGCACGTTTTTCAGGGCATACCCTCACTGCCCAGTTTGCCTATTGTTGATCTTCACTTATATCTAGCTGTTAAGAGCTATTTTCGTGTTGCTCGTTGTGCTGCGCCGTGACTTTGTTGGTGTTCTCGGCTCGCGTCTAGTACGGTCTAGCCTAGGACCAGCACATACCGTCGTTGAGCGTTGTTTCAACTTGCATTCCTGTTTTGATTTTTGCTCTACCATATATAAAGCCTTCCTAAAGCTCCACAGATTTCTTCACGTGCATTGTACCTCGTCTGGTAATCGCTTTGTCCAATCATCGGAGTACTAATCTTTGTGGTTGTCGTGACGCTTTCCTGCTTGGTAAGGAACTTGTAAGAGCCTTATATTTTGCTTGACGGATTGCGTGTTTCCCACCACATCCTAGTAGTCCATAGGAACATATACTTGTATTTGTTTCTTGCTTTATACTAATCATGTCAGGGGATGAGAAGGTCGAGATGACCACCAAGGAGTTATAGGAGCACTTTGAGAAGATGGTTACGGACCATGCTTTGGACACTGAGGAACGGATCCGTGGTGCTATGGACAAGATCGATGGCTTGGAGGTTGCTTTCAACGCGAAGTTCGACAACGTCAACACCACCTTGGCTACCCTGTCTAGCAAGTTTGATCGCTTGTTGGGACAGTTACAGCCACCACGCATACCGTCTCCCGTGATGCAAGGCTTAAGCCATGTAGGGAATAAATAAAAATTAAAGGACATGAAAGAACAAATTGTCGAAGTAAAATTCTTAGACATATTCAAAGTTGTTGACTACAGAGTGTAGTGGTGCTTAAGTTTGTAGGATTAACGCTAGCAAGGTACTAGTGTTTCGTATCTAGAGTTCTCGATTTTACATTTAATTAAGGAATTTTGGAGGTGTCCAAAACATCGAGAATACTAACAAGAAACTGAGTGGAATCTAATTATGATATGTGCAACATATCTTAAGTAGGTGCAAAAACTAACTTTCATGATCAAATGTGTGGCGACATATTTTGAGTAGGAGCTAATGGATCTTTGTAAATAAAATATATGAATAACATATTTCTGAGTGGGAGCCGATTGGCTTTTCACAATTTAATATGTAGACAGTATATTTGAGTGGGAGCTTGACAACATTTTGTAAATATATTGGCATATTGTGAATGTTGCAGATGGTGGCATTTTGGGAGCCTATGGTCTAACTTATGAAGTTAATTTGAACATCAAATATCTATCGAGATAGATACATTTGATAAAACATTGAGTCATGATGTTTTAGCCTATGTGAGATTCAGAAGGAGTTCAGAATGGAACAAGTCAAGACAGAGGTTCTTGCTTGGAAGATAGACAAAAAAAATGAGTTGATCTCAGTACAATGTTAATGGTTAAAAGATATGTTATATTCCCGATGCCTTAGTCATAGGTACTAACATATAAAACCATATTATGCGTCTACAGTAGAGCTAAAGGACATGTTTCTAAAGTTTGGTGGACTTAAATGTAACTGTTATAAAGTCTTGACACCATTGAAAAACCTCATGCCAATAGAAATGCATTAGGTTGGAGGAAGTATGATAAAATATCGAAGTAGCATGCTATGCACTGTCGATTTAAAATCTACATAGATATAAAAGTATATGATTACTTCAAGGATTAGCAGATGTAATATTTTGGTTAAGGAATTTTTTCCCTAGCTAAGTGAGTTCCTGGTGCACATGACTATGTGAAAGTCCGCTTGACTGATCATATGTCATGTAGGCACAAAGGGAAACAAAAGTATCACTCTGCAACCAAATATACTAGTGTTCATCATGTGATGAAGTAATGTCAAACCAGGTGGCATTAACGTTTGCAAAGGACATATGGATCTGCATAGTGTAGAACATGGACGAAACCTCTTCCACGAGCAAAACATGATCATCACCAAGACTCCATGGGTGTTAGATTTAAACCACTAGATTATTGACTCTAGTGCAAGTGGGCGACTGTTGGAAATATGCCCAAGAGGCAATAATAAAGTTGTTTATTATCATATTTCATTTTTATGATAATGAATGGATATGAAGTAGAAGAAAGTGGCAATAAAGCAGACGACACAATAGAGGAGTATAACAATGAAAAGGATGCAGCACCAGCAGATCATACCGACATAGACTAGTGTTGCATGCTTTTTGCCGAACGGATATTTGTGTTGAACTCATGTCCATGTGTTGTGTGCATGCGCTCGTGTTGAACTGATGTTTGTGTTGAACTGATGTCCATGCGCTGAGTGATGTCTACGCACGCTTCTATTCTTGTAGACTTTGTTGGGCCTCCAAGCGCAGAGGTTTGTAGGACAGCAGCAAATTTCCCTTATGTGAGTAACCCAAGTTTATCGAATCCACGGGAGGAAGAGGTTGAACGTATCCTCTCTCTCAAGCAATCCTGCAATTAAGATACAAGAAGTCTCTTGTGTCCCCCAACACAACTAATACAATTGTCAGTTGTAGAGGTGCACTTGTCCGGCGAAGAGATGGTAAAAGGCAAGTAATATGGATGGTAAAAGGTGTTTTTTAATTCTGTAATAAAAATGGCAGCAAGCAAACAAGCGGCAAAAGTGACTAAAAACAGTGTTTCAATGGTTGGAAACAAGGCCTAGGCTTCATACTTTCACTAGTGGCAACTCTCACATCATTACATTTGATATTTCATCCAAAACATGCATGGTAGACGTTACTCAGAGATCATTCTTTCGTGGATCAAATAGGATGAGAATTGCATAGGGCTACAAAAGCACACCTTAAAGTTCGTATTCCACATCTAGGGACAATGCAACCCTGTCACTATCATCATCCAAAGATAGTACTAACAAACACCACAACCTATCTCTTGAATAGTCTCTTTCTAGTACATCCATGGCACGCGAGCTGTCACTATCGCACCATGGAGATTATACTAAACACAAGCATCAAGAAATCTCATGATCTATTTAATCCAACAACAATAAAGAACAAACTCATGATGAAGATCACTCTAAGCTATTATCCATAGAGTCACACATGGCACCCGCATGGTCACCATGGCACCGTGATCACAACGGTGACTTCGGAACTTATACTAGATAACATCACTTGAGCATCATCACATCCATTACATATAAAGGGGAAACATCATATGTATTCAACTAGATTAACAATGCCACGATCACAATCAAGATCACATCATGGGAGAGAGAGATAACCACATAGCTACTCGCACAAGCCTCATCCCCGATGAGGGACTACTCCCACCCCATCACGGGAAGCAACAACGTCGATGAAGATGGCTCTGGAGATCGATCCCCGTCCCGGCAGGGTGCCGGAGCAGGAACTGTCTGACTCCCGAAACTTGGTTTTGCTCCCGGCGGCGCTCTGTTCTGTTTCTGGAAAAAATCCTCCGGGGGTCATCACTTTTAAGTTAGAAGGGATTTTATAGGCGTCGGAGGTGGCCGAGAGGTGCCCCACAGGGCAGGGGCGGGTCCCCCCGCGGCCACAGGCCGCCCCTGGCATGTGGGCTTCTCCCGGGGCCGTCCTTCGGCCAGAATCATAAGTTATGTTCAATAAAAATCTCCGTCAATTTTCGTCCAATTCCAAGAATATTTCCAGAAGTAGATTTTCTGAAATAGAAAACAGCAAAAACAGGGAACTGGCACTGGGCTTCTTGTCAATAGGTTAGTCCAATAAAAAATCTCTAAAAATGATATAATAAAATAGTAGAAACATATGACAATGGTAATAAATAAGCATGGATCAATCAAAAATTATAGATACGTTTGACACGTATCACTGAGCGCATGCACTCGTGTTGAACTGATGTCCATGCGCATGCTGGATTTTTTGGACTTTTTTTTGTGTTGAACTGATACCAATAGCTAGACGGTGTGGTCAGTGCTGGTTCAGGCATCTAAGAAACATATAATAAAAAGTCATGTAGTATTAGTTGACACACAACACTGTATTTTTTCGGTGATTTCATTTCTATCACAAATTGAACATAACGGTGCACACGGCATTAAGGTGGCGTCAGGCAGAAACGTCGCGGTCGTTGCCATTCAAATCACAAATGGAACATAACGATGCATACAACATTAAGGTGGGGTCTGGCACGAGAGTCGTGATCGTTGCCAGTCAAATGAGTCAAACATCACATCATGTGTCGTGCGACGAAAATTTGCGACATTCTACATGTCCAAGCCAGTTTCGTCGAAGGAAACTGGGCTAAAACTGGGCTACTGGGCCGGGGACAAAAATCCGCGACGTAAAATATGTGAAACGTCACGCTCAACCGGCCCTTGAGTGAACAAACGAAAACGTCGAGAGGAAAATCGACTTTCCGGCAGACCGCGACGAAAACATGCGACATTATCGGAATGTCGCCTCAGAAACGTCAGTAATCGTGGATTTTTAGTAGTGTTAGGCTTTTGGCCTAGCTGGTCTACTTGTCGTCTTCTCCATCATTGTGTGGGGCATATGGATCCCACTGTCCCATAAACTTGGTCACACTCCTTGAGAGGTAGGTGAAGTTGGTGCTCACACTCTGAAGTGCTTCCTCCACTCCACCTACTCGCTGAACGAGTTGCTCGTATTCTGCTCAGGGAACATAGTTACCGGCTCCAAGAGGTGGTGGTGGCCTGGTAGCCCCAATATCTCCACTCTCCGAGCTGCTCCTGCTAGACTACATGGGCCGTTGCAGCTTCTTCCCAAATCTCATCTCTTGCATTGTTCAGGGGGAAGAAGTCCTGATTGTATGCGGCCGGCCTGAATACCCTGTCGGTCTATCTTCCAATCGTTACCCTGCAAAGCAAAACCATGTGGAAACGGCAGGGGGACGAGCTCTACGTCGTCCTCCTGTAACAAAAAAAAAGCAACAAAAACTATGTCTATTGGGGTTCTGTAAGTCAACCCCTATGTATCCAGCATAAATCAACTACTTAAATCTATCTTACTAGGAGAAACTACTTTCCTAGTTTCTTGAATGTTGATGCCCAAAGATTTAACAATATTAGTGATTAAACCGCCACAACGAATTTATCTTGTTACTTGGTTGCGTTGGCGGATAAAGTTAAAAGTTGTACCCACATAGGCTTCAAAACAGTCTAAATGGCTGCCATATTGTGTTGTGCTAAAGCACCCACGTTCTCCCTAGCAAATAAACATTACCCACAAGTAAAGCAAAATAACGAATAGTGGGGTTCTGAATGGTACTCATCCTCTTCGTGGGGAAACAAAATTCCACCACCACACCTTGGATTCGAGCAACCCTTTTCGTCCAATCACCTCCGCCTTGAACACCACAGACACGACTAAGGGCTAGTTTGGCTGCACGGATTATAAAATCCGGGGTAGAAAATCCCCATAGGGAATTTCTATGGTCGCCAGGGATCCCCGCTTCAGACGAGGGAGATCTCCCCAATCCCTGTGCGCATTTGGTAGCAGGGAGAGCCAGGAGAACGACGACCATGGGAGAGTGAATAGGCAGAAGAGGAGAGGAAAGTGCAGCTCTCTTCCCGTCGCCACCTCTCCATTGTGAGCGAGGAAACTCTCCCCGACCTGTCGAGTCGTGGATTTATCGCCCAGGGAAAAGACGTGGAAAGGGCTGGGCTACCCTCTCCCAGCGACAACCAAATGGCTAGGTGGGTTGCCCCGGGTCTATTCGGCCCGTGGAATGTCAGCCTAGGGAAAGGGGGCGGATCCGCTCGGGATCCCTTGCTGCCAAATGAGGCCTAAAAGGGGATAGAGGAAGAGCACCAGCAGGATCCAGATTATTTGGAATACTAACACTACAAGAAAACCTAAATGCAGACCTCCGACCCTCCCTCCCACTCACCGCCAGCCACTACGGTCGCCGACAATGGGGGAGAGGGAGACCGAAGAGAGGGACGATGAAGGGTTTTGGGACTCCATTTGAGTGTGGAAAAGGTGGGAGGGAAAATAGAGTGGGAAATATGGTTTTCGAACTTTCTCGATTTACTCTGAAACAAAATGGTTTTTCTTTTTCTTTTCTTTTTGCTGCCTTTTAGCAGAATAACACACCAGACTTGTGAGTTTCTTTTCACGAAGGCTCCTTAACGGTCGAATCTGACTTTTCTTTCTTGGCCCCGACGCTCGCCGCGCCGCCGGCCCCTGCCACCTCCGGCGATCTCCCCCACCTCCGTCGGTGCGTCCCTTCTCTCCCCGACTTCCTCCCCTTCCTCTCTCGTGCGCCCTCAGCGAAAACTCTAACTACCGCACCCAATCCCCTCGCGTTTCGCTCCTCCCAATCCCATCCCTTGCATTCGCTCCTCCCCCAACCCCTTCATCCTCCCGCCGTCACCGTCCTTCTCCTCCCCCACCATGGCATCGCCGTCGTCGTGTCACACCCACGATGGATCGCTAGACTAACACAGACGCAAAAGGAAACAGAGCAATTATCGACTGGAAATTAGGGGAATTTGATTACGGGAATCGGTCCAATCTGGCGTTACAATAGTCCGACCACGAACAGTGGCGGCGGGGGTATAAACCCTAATTCTCAGATGATTCGATTACATGCTCATCATGAGCTAAATAGAGAGAAAAGGAGAAACGACAAACGACGGAGTGGTTGCGCGCCTCCAGTGCCAGCTGGAAAGGGGTTCAAGCAGCGAACCGGTAAGGGGCGAGGAGAGCCGTTGATGCCGGAACGGACGGCCAGGATAGCATCCGACAATAGAGCAAGCTGGGGATCACGGTTGGGGCCTGACAATTCCCCCCTGTTGACAGCATCCTTGTCCTCAAGGATGGAATGATGGAAATACCTTCTGAATAAACGTCGAATCCTCCCAGGTTGCTTGTTCTGGTGGCAGATCTTGCCATTTGATTAGCCATTGAACGACTGGTACAGAGATGTCACCTTGCACTCGGGGAATGAGTTTTCTTTCCAGGATTGCTTCTGGTGCCAGTAAGATTGTTCCATCAGGTGCGAGTAGTGGGAGGTTTGAGCTAGGAACAGCCTTGGGACCCAAGTGCTTCTTTAGCTGGCTGACATGGAATGTGTGGTGTAGTTTGCAATTGTCCGGCAACAGTAGCTTGTATGAGGTGTTTCCTACCTTTGCTAGTACTCTGAAAGGGCCATAGTACTTTGAGTGCAGTTTCAGGCATCGATGGATGCTGAGTGAGGTGTGGCGGTGAGGTTGTATTTTCAGGTAAACCATGTCGCCCACATCTAGCACTCTTTCAACTCTTTTCTTGTCAGCTTGTGCCTTCATTCTTTCCTGAGCTTTGAGCAGGTTGTGTTTGATTTGCTGGGCAATTTCTTCGGTGGAAACATCTGGGATCAAGTTGGTATCATTGTCATCATGTGGTAGTAGTAACTCAGCAAGCATTGGAGGGGGTCTGCCGTAGAGGGCTTGGAAAGGTGTCATCTTGAGAGATGTGTGAAAGGAAGTGTTGTACCACCATTCTGCCAGGGGGAGCCAATGGTGCCATTTCTTGGGTTGCAGGAAGGCCATGCTTCTGAGGTAATTTTCCAAGCACTGGTTGACTCTTTCTGTCTGCCCATCTGTTTGTGGGTGGTAGGAAGTACTGAAATGCAGTTTGACTCCTAGTTGCTTGAATAGGTCCTGCCAAAGTGTGCTTGTGAAAATTCTATCCCTGTCAGTTACAATAACTGTTGGCAGTCCATGCAATTTGAACACTGACTCTGTGAATGCTTTAGCTACTGACTTCACATTGATAGGGTGTTTCAGGGCAATAAAATGTGCATATTTGGTAAATCTGTCCACCACTACCAAAATGATATCTTTGTTTTCAGATAGTGGCAGACCCTCCACAAAATCCATACTGATGTGAGTCCAAGCAAAATCTGGCACAGGGAGGGGTTGCAGGAGGCCAGGGTATTTGCAGTGCTCCCCCTTGTTCAGTTGACAGATGGGGCAATTTTTGATGAAGTCCACAATTTGCTGTTTCAGTCCAGGCAGTGGAACAGGAGCTTGACCCTCTGGTGTGTGGCTCTTTCTCCAGAATGGCCTCCTAGTTCAGACTTGTGTAGAGTATCCAGAATATTTGCTCTCAGGTCAGTTGTGCTGCCAATGTATATCTTCCCCTTGTATCTGAGAATGCCTCTAGTGTAAGTGAAATTAGGGATTGCATTTGGGGACACAGTTAACTGCTGCATGAGCTCTTGACATTTAGTATCTGTAGCATAGGATTTGGTGACCTCAGTGACCCAGACAGGCAAGGCAGCAGTAGTGAACATTGCAGAAATTGTGTGTTTTACCCGTGATAGTGCATCAGCAACTATATTTTCTTTGCCTTTTTTGTACTCCACTGTGTAATTGTATCCCAATAACTTCACTAAGAGCTTGTGTTGGATACCTTGTGTGAGTTTCTGATCCTGGATATATTTAAGGCTTTGCTGGTCTGTTTTGATAATCAGAGAGGAAGCAGAGAAGTAATGCTTCCATTTCTTCAGGGCTTCCAATATGGCCATGGCTTCTTTGTCATAAGTGGACAGTCCTGCAGATTTTGGTCCCAATGATTTGCTCATAAAAGCAATTGGTTTGCCCTGTTGCATGAGAACAGCTCCAATTCCTTTGTCAGAGGCATCTGCTTCTAATGTGAATGGGAGTGAGAAATTTGGCATTGCTAAGACTGGGGGTGTTGTCATTGCCTTTTTCAATTGTAAGAATGCCTGATTTTGTTGATCTGTCCACTGAAAATTATCCTTTTTGAGTGCATCAAATAGTGGTCTGCAAATGATTCCATAGTCTCTGATGTATCTCCTGTAGTACCCTGTGAGGCCCAGAATTCCTCTTAACTGTGTCACATTTTCTGGGGTGGGCCAATTGAGAATGCTTTCGATTTTCTTGGGGTCTGTAGCAACTCCCTTTCCCATGATGACATGTCCCAAGTACTCAATTTGCCTCTGAACAAAGGAGCATTTGGTCCTTTTGGCCGAAAGATTGTTTGCCTTCAATATTTCAAACACCTGCTGCAGATGGGAGAGGTGTTCTTTCTGTGTCTTACTGTAAATTAAAATGTCATCAAAGAATACCAGGGTGAATTTCCTCAGAGTTGGTGCCAAGATGGTGTTCATTAGCTGTTGGAATGTGGCAGGGGCATTTGTGAGGCCGAAAGGCATGACAACATATTCATAATGGCCTTGGTGTGTAGAAAATGCAGTTTTGTCAATGTCTGTCTCCTTCATCCTTATCTGGTGATAGCCACTTCTGAGGTCAATTTTGGAAAAGAACTGGGCCCCATGGAGTTCATCCAGTAAATCCTCAATTATTGGGATGGGATACTTGTTCTTTATTGTCTGTAGGTTCAATTTTCTGAAATCAATGCATTTTCTCCAAGTGCAGTCCTTTTTCTTCACAAGTAGTGCTGGGGAGGAATAAGGGCTAGCACTATCTCTGATTATCCCCTTTTTTAACAGATCAGCAATAATTTCCTCCATAATGGCCTTCTGGTGATGTGGCAGCCTATAAGGTCTTTGATTAACAATTGGGGCTCCTGGAGTCAATGGAATGGAGTGGTCACATGCCCTCTTGGGAGGTAATTCAGTTGGTTCCTGGAAAAGGCAGCTATATTCCTGTAAGAGGTTTTTGAATTCCTGGGGAAGTTCCTCTTCCTGTGGAGTACCATCTTTTACTGATTGTATGAGTAGTAGGGCTCCACAGATGGAATTTGCCAGCAGTTTAGGAGATAGGATGCCCTCCTTTATTTTTGGTGAGGGTGGCAAACTATCATCACAGAATGTGACTGTCTGGCCATTTGGCAATGTTGCTTGCAGTGTGAGTTTCTTGAAGTCTATAGTGACTGGACTGTGATGGTAAATCCAATCGGCTCCTAAGATGATATCATAACTGTTAAGCTGAAGGATTTTAAAATCTGATTGGAATGGGGTTCCTTGGATAGTATACTTGCACCCAATGCAGGAGAATTCTGTCCACAGTGTTTGCCCATTTGCCACTGTAACTTTGAGTTGCTTGCTTGGAATTAAGTGACAGCCTGCTAATTTAGCAAAGGATGGTGTCATAAATGTGGTAGTACTTCCAGTGTCCACAAGGGCAGTAGCATACTTGTTGCCAATCATTATAGAGAGTGTGAAAGCATGTTTGTTTGTCTTGGTGCCCAACAATGCATGCATGGATAATTGTAGCTCAGTTGGCTGTTCCTCTTCTTCCTCTTCACTTTCAGTATCCTCATGTATGAATACTATTTCCTGCTGGGCCGTTTGCATTGCATTTACTTGTGCCTTGTTAGCCATTTTGCAAACCTTTTTGTGTCCTGGGAACCAAGGTTCTCTGCACTTGTAGCAAATGTTCTGTGCTTTGGCTTGTTCAATTACTGCAGCCGGTCCAGTTGCAATGCCTTGCTTTGTTTCAAGTGAAGGTGGTCGTCTGAAGACAAAAGGTGGGGTGGAATGTTTCTTTGGTGGGGTAGCTTGTTCAATTCGCCTTGCCATCCACATAGCTGTTTGCATACTATCAGGTTTGTGGCATTGGAGATGTGCTTGTATATAATCAGATAATCCTGAGATAAAACTTGTGACATAGTAATCGTCTGGTAGGCCAGGGTTGTCCCTTCTCATCAGGTTAAGTGCTGCTTCAAACTTTTGTATATAGGCTGCAACTGTTGTAGTTTGTGTCAATGCATGGAATGCGCGAACATTGTCACAAATAGATGCCTCAGCAAACCTGTCAGCTATGTAGCTGCAAAACCTGTGCCATGGTACATTGATAGCCAAATAGCCTGTTCCACGCCACCACTGTATCGCATCGCCCTTCAGATAAGTAATAGCAATTTCTGTCCTTTGTTCCAGTGGGGTTCTGGCAGCATCAAAGTACAGCTCAATCGTTTGTATCCAGGAATCTGCATCTTTTCCATCAAATTCTGGTATGTTCATCTTAGCTGGCTTGGCTGCAGGGGTTGTCCTTCTGTTGTCCATGGTTGGAAAGGCCAGTCTGTGCCTAGCCGTGGTCTTTGTGTTACTAGCATTCTCCTGTTCTTCCTCCTCTTGGAGTTCCCCCATGCTGGGCTGTGCCATGTTCCTATTAACTGGCTCATGTATCGTTGTGGTTACCACGCCGAAATTGGGGTGTCGATACGGTTGCCTGGGTGTGCCATCCAGGTTCAGGTCTTTGCCATTGGCGTCGTGCAGGGCATATGTGTGCACTGGTTTCAGTGGTGCTTGTGCCTGTTTGACTGAACTTGCGGAGTTGCCCACTGGATTGGGTGGTGTGAGGGGTGCGGATGTGTCGCCTTCAACTGGTTTTCTACTGAACAGCCTTTCGAAGTTGGTTTGAATGTTTTCAAAGTTTGTCTGAATACTTCTGAAATTATCCTGAACTGTTTTACGAAATTCCACGAACTCTTGCTTGTCCTCCTCACGGTTTCTCTGCAGGGTCTGCACGTCGAGTTGCAGGGACTGGAGCTCCAACATACCCGTGTTCTGAGAATCATTGTGGTGCTCCATTGTTGCGAGGGATTTTACAGACTAGCGATGTGCTTCGAAAAACCTTGCAACTGGTGAGACTGACAGGGGTGGTGTTAGCAGAACGCTTACCACAAGGCTCTGTCGTCTTGGTTCTACCGCCGCCGTCGCCGCCGCCTGCGCCGCCCGCCGCCGATGCCGCACGGATCTGGGTGGGAGGTGGGATTTTATACGGTGGAAATTTTCCGCCGAAACCCCTCCGGAACCCGGATCTGCAGCCGAACAGTGCCGCCGCCGCCAAGCCGCCGCCGTCGACCGTCAGAGGGACGCTCCGCCGCCACGCCGCCGTCGACCAACACTCCGCCGCCGCGAGATGGGTGAGGAAGGTGGGATTTTACGAGAGAGCCCAACCACCTCGACACTCCAACTCGATTCGCCTCCGAGATTGAAGAATTTGGGTGGGAATTTGGGTGGGAATTGGGGTTTTTCTGGGTGGGGATTTAGGGATTGGGAACTCTGGCCGAGGATTCGGCTTGCTCTGATACCAGATTGTCACACCCACGATGGATCGCTAGACTAACACAGACGCAAAAGGAAACAGAGCAATTATCGACTGGAAATTAGGGGAATTTGATTACGGGAATCGGTCCAATCTGGCGTTACAATAGTCCGACCACGAACAGTGGCGGCGGGGGTATAAACCCTAATTCTCAGATGATTCGATTACATGCTCATCGTGAGCTAAATAGAGAGAAAAGGAGAAACGACAAACGACGGAGTGGTTGCGCGCCTCCAGTGCCAGCTGGAAAGGGGTTCAAGCAGCGAACCGGTAAGGGGCGAGGAGAGCCGTTGATGCCGGAACGGACGGCCAGGAAAGCATCCGACAATAGAGCAAGCTGGGAATCACGGTTGGGGCCTGACACGTCGTCCTCGCCCCTCGGCGACGCAGGCGCCTATGCTCCCTGGCGGCCACCATCAGCGCCCTCAGCGAGCACGAGCTGCCGCCAAACCCTACCAGAGGGCGACTCCTAGGTGAGCATCCTCCCCCCATCCTCTGCTCCTGCCTTTTCATGGGACTCACCCCTACCGGCCCTGCGTGCTCAGTGGCACCCCGACCACGGTGAGAACTGGAAGGAGGACTGAGGACGCAGACACGGAGATGGAGTGGTGGGGGTACAAGAGGAGACCTCCGGCGACGCACCTACTGCCTCCCCAAACAATCAGGGCATGATGATGAGCTTTTGATTCGTTATTCTTAATTATTTATGCTGGCCGATTTGTTCATCTCTCTGGACTTTCATTTTCGATTTGTCTCTCAGGTAGATCTTGCACTCAATAAAGGTTGGCCTCTATTTGATGTGTGTCCTGTCCATGCTCTTCCTGCAGATCAAAGTCCTTTAAAGTTATTGCCTTTCTTGCTTTCATCTTTCTTAGATTAGATTTGCTCCTCTGACCTAGAAGGTGGCTAGGTCCAGGTTAACACGACATGTTGTGGCTTTCTAAGAAAACATTTTTCTTGTGTTGCTAGGTTTGTTAGGTGCCGCTGGTGATGCTTATGGGATTTTATTGGTGAGATCATGGAGGATGCCGGCCAGCGGCACGGCTCCTCGCCCTCCTAAGCCTCTTCTCTCATGTTCACTGGATTTTTCAATGAGGTACGCACGTTTCTTCTGTTCGTCGGCTCTTGCTAATATAATTGCTTCTGCTCCTAGAATAATCCGTATGGAAGACAAATGAAAAATATATTTGGAAATTAAGTATGAATTTGCAGTGAGTAGATGTAGCATGCTGATGTTTATTTTAGCAACCATTAAACCATTTACATCACTCGCTTTAAGATTTTGAGTTACTTCATACATACTGAAGAAGCAAACTGTAAAAACTGCAAGGGACTTCAGATTTTTTAGTAGAAACACAGGTAAAATTATTAGAAAGGGGAGGAGTGAATAAGAATTGCTTCATATAAGGAAGGACCAAACATGATAGAAAATTACTTGAGACCTATTTAAGGAAGGCAACCAACAGCAAGTCGGAAAAGAAAGGATTATCATTCAGGTATATTTGTCTACTATCATGCCGGAGACTTGACATACAGTAGGAAAATTTCAAAGTTTATCTTAAAATATACCTGAATCCTTAAATGAAGCTTTAGAATTAGAACTAGCCTACCTTTTGATCCCTTCTTAAGTGTCTTCAATATAATCAAGTGCATGTAAGATTTTTGTGGATGGCTGACACATTGACCAAAGTGTGGGAACACACTTATATTTTCAATACTTAGTTTGTGGGTTTCAGTCATTGTCATGAGAACTAAGTTGCAATGAACCTTAGTGTTGGAGATGGACTGATTAACTGCTAAATGTAATGACATTTTACTACATTTTCAGATAAATGGACCCTTTGGGGTTGGAGTCCGAAGATGTTTGGTTCCTACAAACTTCTGCCACAGAAAAAGCAGGACCTCTCATCGATAGGTGGTACATAACAGTTAGGTGGCTGGAACCAATTGATCAGTATGATGCACTGCAGCACCGGCACAGCAAGGTAGTACATATCTTGCAGATGTTAACCATGTAATGTTTGCAAAACTCAGCGACAGTAAGGCAGTAACCACCTAATAGCTATATCTCAGAGATAAACAAACTGAACTGATTCCTATGATGCTTGGCCTGAGTTAGATGTAGTTGTGCATGTGTTCTTTTTAAACTTCCATCCCACTTGCCTATAGATGTGGTGCGTACAAGCTATATGTATGTAGGCCATGTACATGTTTTTTCTGTATGGGAAGTGGGAAGTAGTGCATACTGTTGGAATTGGCATTTAACATTGTTACCCTTTCCAATATATATTTTGTCATAACTGTGTATCACAATCCCTATTCTTTATTTTACAGAAATTTGGAGTTGATAGCCAACATTGGCCTGAATGCAGAAATGTAGTGTCATCCTCTCTCGGTCTCATCCTCTGTATATGTCATGTTTTCTCACTAGAATCCACTATGGGCAGTTCTCACTAGAATCCACTATGGGCAGTTCACCTCCAGGTTCGTCTCAGAGCATCTGTCTCCATCTTTGCCTGTATTTTGATTGGCAGAGAATTGATTAACTATTTAACTATATGTATGCATCGTGTGTACCAAGAAATTGGACATTGGACAATCTCAGGGAACACATTTGAAGCGACTTACAGGAATCGGAGGTTGAATCTAGACACTTTTTTCGAGGCAAATTAGGTACCTTCTTCCTGTGAAGTTTTTTAGGGACATCTCATTGCAGTGTGCTTCTTGAGAAATAACTGCATAACTTCATATATGTCTGAGTTATGAATCAATTCCTCCCTTGCACCCATGACACCCCCTGTTGTAGATTACATTAAAGTAAGATCAAAAGGATTATCCACAAACAAATTGATGTATTGTTGGGATTCTTCTGGTGTGTTATAAATAGCTTGAGATGCTAACATCAACTAGCATATTTATTTAAAGTTGGCAGCTAGCTTTAAAGCTAATAGTTGTTCCACTTTACATTTCTGGACTCTAAATAAGTTCATATCTATTGCTCTGGAATATATCCCTTAGTTTATTATGCTATTAAGCATTTTCATAATGCATATGCTTCTCTTATTTTTGTGTTTTGGTATGCATATTGACATTGGAGTTGCTTTGGGATCTCCTGCTAATGAAGCGATGGCCCCTCCGCTACGAATCATGGATGTATGACTCTTTTTTGTCTTTTAGGTTGCACCTCTTGCTAATGAAGTGCCGGCATGTCCTGTACCTTAAAATCTACCATGATTTGATCATGTTTTACTGCTTCTTTGTTAATTATTATTATTGGCATCAGAGTTTACAAATGGGTTTATGTTTTTGTGGCGAGCCATGCTTTGGTTTTGGTTATTCGTCGAATATCTTGCATCATCTCTTACTTGGATGCATCATTTGCTGTCATGCTTTTGTGTGTGGTACACAAGTGATGTGATTTATCTAGAGCTTTAATTTTTGTTCTCCACAGTTCCAAGCATTTTTCGCTTTGCAAACACTGTTAATTCACCGACTTAAACTTAGTTTTAGCAAAAGTGGTCTCAGATAATAGATAATGCCTTGCCATGGATGTGATAATAGTTTGGTGGACATGGATGCCATTGTGTTGTTGCTGACGTCCATCAGTCCAAGTGCTAACGACTGCCTGCCTTTTGTGTTGTTATTATATTCTTTTACAACCAATCATGCTCTGTTTATGCAGAACTCGTGCCAAAAAGGATGCTTGAGCTCATGAATGCTTAGAAAGTCACCAGGGAAAATGTTGCAGTTCACCTACAGGCAGGCCACTTAATTTACATTTTGGTAGTTATCAGTACCGTGCTTCCCTGTACTATTGAGCATAAGTCTGTACTGCAGCCAACAGCTTGGTGATAAAAGACCGTAGTGCACAGAACAAATTATAAGTAAGAGATATTTTTTGTGTGGCACTAGGCATTGAAAGAAAATATCTTTGGAAGTTTTCATGGAGTTCTTATATCTATATTATATATTAGCACGTGGTATACCAATTAACATTATTTAAGTTCTCCTGGGACAAAACCATTTCCACCATGACAAACCTTGGTCTAAAAAGCAAATGAGTAATACTAAATCTGGAGTTTAAAAGACAAGTTTGTATCTTCACTAGAATACTCTGCAGTTTTATTAGCAGATCTTGAGACAAGTAAATGAGTAATCTGTTACATGTTTTTTTTTTCTGTAGTAGTCACAACACCTTTTAACAAGTTTCGGCACGCATGTCCATGCTAAACTGGAAATTAGCTTTATAGTTACTCCATGTCTCATTTCGGATAAAAATTAATATGCGTCAATACTCAATATAGTCTGCTTCAGAAATCTAACTACTTGCTTTCGTGTACGTAAATACTCAATATAGGCTTTATGTCAGATGGTTGTCTTTTTGGCATCACATAAGCTGGCCTCACTGCTTCTTCCAGAGGTACGCATGGATGCATTTGAAGGACTCCAAGGGAATTAGGCTTCCACCCCTCCTGCAGCTCTATCATCTTTCAGTCCTCAAGGATTGCTAAAAAGTCTTAGAAACAATCAAACATCGGTTCTGATACATGGGGTTGCAACTTTCGGGTCAATTCAGACTAGAAGGTAGTTTGCACAAAGAATTATTTATTCGGTTGATATAGTCAATGCAGGTAATCAAGCCACCTTCTCTATTTACGCTTCAGTGTGCATGTGAGATTTTCAAAATTGACCTGTTAGTGACATAGAGAAGGCAATATTTAAGACTTTCCTGCTGAAAAATATAATAAGAATTAGCTAAATCATAGAATGCATATCCCTATATTTTGTTTTATTTGTTTGCAAAACCGCTTAGTATTTTAGCCATTATGAATTTGAGATTTGAAAGGTGTGGCTCTCTGTATTGATTTAGTAGCCTTGGTGATTAATCCGTCCATATACTTTCTATAAATTTTAGAATGAACATCCATTTTTCAATTTCAAAATCCATGCTTAATATACCTAGATGTTAGTACACACGGCGAACAGGTTTGTAGTACAAAACATTAGGATTGAAAGCAAGGGAATGCCAATTTTCTTTTGTAATCCAATGTGGATTCTGCTCATGCGTTAGCTTATTTCAGTGGATCTGGATCATTTCTGATTTTCTCGCTCATGTGTTGTCATGTCCCCCGTCCTTGGTTTTGTTATTTGTCTGCCTGCTTCTGTCCTGGATATATCCTTTGTTCTTTTGTATCTTTTTTTTGAACATTTGTTCTTTGTATTTGTTCAGCACATTGATATTTACGCCTAACTTTGTGCACTATGTCTAAACTTTTAGATGCGTCATCATGTGCATCTAGGTGAGCATTGTGGAACTTCTCTGGTAGTTAGGGTTGCTGCTGCAATTAAGAGCGAGCTGGCTATGGCCTGAGGTGCGGGTTAATTCTGGTTCCTTCGATGATCACATTTAGTAAATTCTGTATCATAGTTGTGTCAGTGCTGATGTGTGTGTAGCTTTTGCTGCACCGTCAAATTTGCCTATGCGTGAGTTAGTCATATAGTTTTACTGCTGCAATTTTTTTTTGACTTAGTCGCATGTATAGTTATTTCAGTTGTGTCAGTATGTGCTCTTCTATCTCAATCTTATTTAATTTGTACATGTTACTTGTGTCGCTCACCTTTGTCAATCATTTGCTCTGTTGTGCTGAGGCATATTGCCCCTCGAATAAAAAATGATATTACATTCTGTTTTTTTCAGCAGTATAAAGAGGTGAGTTTAACTTCTCTTTTTGTTCAATTGTTTTTTAACTATGCATAGCTTGACAGACCATTCTGTTTTCATGTGACTAACCCTAAACATAACGGTTTACTCAACGACTAAACCATGTGAAAGAAGTGTGGTGTGTGGCAAGTGTTTACGTTGTATCTGATAATCTTATAACAGGATGTCATGAGGCTTTCTCATCATATCGATATCACCGTTTCGTGTTAGACCGACTTGTAGGGTGCTCAGCCATCACGAGTCTGTTTTATGACAACACTTATATTGAACTGAAACCAAACTGATCAACATGGTGTCAAGCCACTAAGTGATTTTCTCTTAGAAACCAGGTGGCGCACGAAAAGCCGCACCCCTAATCTAGTGTTTTTAGATGCCTGGTAGGTATGTGTTAGGCATGCCTTCAACATGCAGTTTCTGAATAACATGAGTGATGGTCCGAGACATAAAGAAGTGATGGCTAACCTAGTATTGCACCTTGCATATCTCAGCTCTTATTATGTCACGGGTTGTGCTTCCCGAGGGATCAAAAAGTCCACAAGCTGTTGTTGAGGCAATCAAACTTGGTCTGAGAACAAGTTGGTCGTTCTTCCGGCTCTGTCACTGCGGTTGTAATCAAGTTTAGACCCCCCAATCCTATTCTTGATCTGATTCCTCTTGTTGGACCTGATTTGACCTAGGATCTAGTCTCATGTTCTTCTCTAGCTGTAGCTTTGATTTACCTGCACAGCCATCATGTTAGTTTTAGTTACACCAAAACATAATTCACCTTCTTATATTCTTTAGCTAGCTAGCAGTTGCTGAAAAATGCAAACTAAGGTTGTCAAAACTGTGTTCATAACTGGTGTAATTCAGGGATTACCTGATATGATGTTTGCCTTTTGTTTGTGTATAACATTCATTTACTTGCAACTGAACTTGGTGGTTTGCATTTACCGTTTGCATTCAAGAAAACTCACAAGTCTGCCATTCAATAGTAACCATAAATTGGTGAACATGGCATGCCATTTTGTTGATCATTAACTCTTGTTTTATAGTAGGTTGCCACTGAATGCATATGTGATGCTTTTTATATTTCCTTTAGTATATTGGATATTGTTTGTGTGTTATATGTGTATCATATGTATCGATTGCTACCATGCTTGCTTTGTACTTGTTGAAAGGATATCAAATTGACCGTTTTCTGACTTGATTTGCTAGGAAAGGCTTTTGTTGCTGGTTACACTATCTGCCCGATGAGTTCTGCAGCAGCGGATGCGTAGTGCTGTGGGTGTCGCCGAGATGCCGCCGCCATCCTCGCCGCCACCATCTTGCTGCTCGGCGGTAGACGACAAGGGCTTCCTTGAGCACGACATGTGCATACGTCATCATCATCAAGTACGATGTCGAGGTAATCTCACTCTCTCCAACCCTGGTGGTTTGCTATGTATGGTTTCTGCAGATGGTGATTTTTGTGCATCATATTCCTTCTAAATGCGAGGAATAGGTTAGGGAGGAGTTTGATTGTGTGTGCGTGTTGTGCTAGTTGTACCCTTAAGGTTTCGTGTGGTGGTTGTAGAACTGTGTTGTTAGTAGTGCTATATAGCTGTAGCTTAAGTTATTGTCGTGGCTTGAGTTCAAATTTTAACTGTTAGTTACTTGCTAATTGTTATGGGTCATAGGATGTTGCATGTGTTGTGGTTCTACATGGTACTATGCAGTGTGAAAACTGCTTCATGAAAATCCAAGTGTTATTTCAGTCTGTATGCTTGATAATGGAATTTTCTTTAGTTCGTGGAGGCTGCTTCCATGTTGACTGAATGTTAATCTTTCCAAGTGCCAAACAACCTTGTTAAGAGCATGGTTTGCTTGAATAGTAATTATTTTGGTTGCTTGGTTATATGTTGGAGTGAAAAATGTTGCACGTGTAGTATTGGTAGACTAGAACTTGCATGTGTTGTAGATCATTGAATTGTGGTAATATGATACCTTGCAATTGTTTTGAGATATTAATTAAATTAATAGTAAAATATGCTGGCTATTTAAGTTGGAACTAATTAGTGAAGACATGTTAGTAAAGTGTGGAACCGTACCTTTCTGAACTAAACAACCTAAGTTGATAATGTTTTTGTATCTTGAAATCTGCTCAGTTGAAAAGTAATTCCTAGTGGCTTGGTTATTGCAAAGGTCGGGGAAGCCAACGGGACTTTATGTCGCCGCCACGGTCCCCCTTGGGGTGTTTTAACCACTTGTGGAACGTTTAAACTGCTAGTTGTTTTACGATATACGAACGCGTTGTCGAGTATTTGGTTTTGACACTTCCACCATACATATTTTGCTAGCCTCTTCGGTATTGTGCATTGCCCTTTCTCACCTTGAGAGTCGGTGCATCCTTCGCCAGTACATCCACACCCTGTGGGAGAACTTTCTCCTGTTCTTCTACACATAAGCCCAACATCTTTCTCAAAACAACCACCATACCTACCTATCACGGCATTTCCATAGCCGTTCCGAGATATATTACCATGCAACTCCATTGTTACTTTGTTCTGATGATGCTGTTCTTATTGTTTTGCGTGATCATTTAAGCGTGACTCACGCTTGTCAGTGACATCTACCATATATTTATTTTTGGTTTGAGTTATGAGTACTAAAAAGTGTGATGATCTTTATTAGAGTGTTGCTTCTACCGGTGAGGAAATAAAAATAAAAAGAGCCATGGAGGCCAAATAAAAAAAAGAGCCATGGAGGCCAAATAAAAAAATGAGAGAAAGTCTAAAAGAGCCATGGAGGCCAAAAAAAAAAAAGGAGAGAGGGAGCAACACTACTATCTTTTTATTCCACACTTGTGCTTGACATCTATGATTCATTTGTTGGACTTTCATATGCTTTATGCTGTATAACTACGTGGGGACTTTATGTTTTATAACTTGGCTTGCATATTCCAAGGATGAGCTTCCTCAAAAATGCTCTAGGTCTTCATGAGCAAGCAAGTTCGATGCACCCCTACTAGTTTCATCGGAGAGCTTTCATTCTTATAGCTCTATGTGCATCCGTTGTATGGCAATCACTACTCCTCTCACAGTATCGACTATAAGACTTTCTCTAGTCTAATGGTCATCCTCTCTACTGTTTGAGACTTTCTTTTTGACCTTCCAAACCCCCATCATTATTCTTTTTGTCATGACCTCACGGTACCAAAACCAAGTCTCACACGCATTAGTTGAGTAGACTTCGAAACAGTTGACGCGGGAAGGAAGTGTCTTAGATCACCTGACTGGATCTTGGTCTTGCCATGAGTAATTGCTTGATGCTTTGTAGAAAGATTGATGCTTCACATTTGAGACATAATTTACACTTCTTCTTTCTTGACCTTATGTACGGTTTCATGTCTCCAACGCACTTATTCATGAAAAGTCTCTAGCTTTATGGTCCTTATTATTTGACTATTGTTTAATTGATATCAATATTAGACAATTGTTTTGTATCATATTATTCTCAGCTTACATGATTTACATCGCTTGATCAAGTTCATGTTTGGTAGCATTCACCTGTAAAATTATCTGTTTATCATTTACCTACTGGTGGCGAGATGGAATTAAGATTGGGGATGTTGATATGTCCCTAACGAGCTTTCTAGACCAAATGCTAGGACAAATTCCTTTATTCATAAACTTGCCTCATGTTTTCACTTTGCACACTTTCACGTACACAAGCTTGCAGCTTTGTTTCATGGTGCATGTAAGATAATTTACTACATGATTTTGATTCTACTCTTGATCCATCATGAAGAATAATTTTGTAATACTTGTGATGATTTTTTGCTGCTCTTTTATCTTCAATAGAACATGATGATGTATAGAGTAGACGTGATCATTTGAGTAAACTTAGTAGGTTATGATAACAAACTTAAAAACCATATTTTTTATCATCTACATGCTCGAGGACTGGTATATCATTTTATATATTCGATTTGGATGTTCGAAAGCATATGTAACGTTGTCTTGAAAATTACTGCTTTTGTTGGATGTTATATATACATGCTATTATAATACAAACTATGGTTATGTTAAATCTATTTTTTCTAAGATTTTCTTCCAAAGTTTCTGTTTGAGAATCACTAAGACTTGAGAGTAATCATTATTAGATCAAATCAGCTAGTTAGAGAATAGAAAATCTAAGTCGAGTTATGCAACATATCCTACAAACTAGTGGTTGTGCCAAAGAGTTATCTTGAATACCGTGTTTATATCCAAGATATCACATATTTGTAAAGTGGAGGGAGTATGTTGCAATACATTCTCATCTTTCTTACGTACATTACATTGGCGATTCAACAAATTATTGATCCATCTTTCATTATTTTGTTTCCGCTCCATGAAACACATGCATGTAACCTGCTACTAGACCACCGGGGGGAGCTGATGCTGTCGGCCTTCACCTGGAGCAAAAGATGGCGCCTTCCAAGCTGCAGTTGCCGGCCACCACTCCGCTGCTCCTGCTGCCGACCTCCACTCCAGGGACCTCTACAAGGCCGGCGAGGACAGCTTCAGCCTCGGCGCCATGGCAACAAGGTCTGCCTCGTCCGCACCAACCAAGCCGAGGATGTGCAGGTAGTATTCACACATGCCCAAGATCGAATCGGTCGATTTATGTCGATTTAGATGCTTGCAGTAGTTGTAGATACATGTCATGATGCAGAACTGAGGCATAAGTAGGAATTTGTCCATGAAAAGGCTAGTTGTAGATGCTTAGGAAGAAACTTAATTTTCCTCCTGCTGCCGTAGATAATTACCATGATGCATTTACCCTGCTGTTTGATATCTTGGTCATGTTTTAAGGCAGTAAGGTGCGCCTAGGGACCTTTTTATCTTTTAAGCACTTAAAGTGTAAGGCGAGGCGACGTCTTAGACACATAAATTAATCATACTCCATAGCTTTAAACTTCCTTGTTTTAAAGAAGTTGTAAGGCGAGGCGATGCCTTAGACACATAAATAAATAGTTTCCATGGACGCCTCTGGACAGTTACCCACATCACTGAAACCGAACACTGATGCCGTCGCTCTCTAGCATGTATTCTATGGCTGCACAACTTACACTGGAGCAAATCCTTCCTAGCTAAATCTGGCCAAACCATCCTTACAAGGCCACCTTCCAAGGCTCGATCCAGAGCAGCTCATGGAAGTTCATATGGAAGTACTGGGCGCCCGCAAACCTGGGATGTACATTAATTCAATTACACTTTGACAACACCTTGGAACTCCTGAAATATGGGCTTCGCGATGTCGTGCCCCAAACCTGGGATGCACATTAATTCAATTACGCTTTGACACTCCCTGTACCTCCTAGGAGGATTGTAACATAAACTCTGCCCTTTCAATGAGAAGAAACGCAAATGTCTCTTTGCGTTTTCTCGAAAAAAAATCTGGCCAAAATCCATATTTCCAAACTGGATCATCTGATTTAGCTCTACATCTACATCAGAGCAGGGCCATGTTCAAGCCCGGCCCGAACAACACCTGCTTCTTGAATCGACTGCCACCGCCGCCACTCCGACCGTCGCCGTGCCCTTCCGGCGAGCCGCCCATGGGAGTCGCAGGAGAGTAACTGACAAGAGGGGAGTGAGTGAAGTAGAGCAGAGCCGTGCCCTAACGCGCGGCGTTAACGGCTGTCTGGTCTGCCCGTCCACCCCCAGCCACATATGCACTGACATCGGGCCCCACTTGTCAGAAACGTGCTTAGACGGTTAACGAAGAGGTATTAGTGCTGCGCGTCACAGCCAGTCCCCAAAAGTGGTATTTATGTGTCGAAAATCCCAAACTTGGTGGTTATGTGTCATCTCAGCCTCAAATGTGGTGGCTTTTTGTCATTTTCTCCAAAAAAAAAAACAGTTTCGGGCTGTGGATTTCGTCGTCGCTTCAACCGATCTCCTACATCTGCGTGTAGCCTCCTCTCCCTCGCGCTGCCATGTCGCATTTTCAATCTAGCGGCCATCGTCCCTGCTGCATACAAGCTTCTGTTCTCTCCCGGCCAGAGTTGTTTTCTTGCCGTGCGATTCCACAACCAGCATGAGACCTAGGATTCATCCATCTCCACCGCGGGTTCCCGTGCCATAAGTAGCGCAGCGATACATCACCAATAACTACCGCTGCCTGTAGTCTGTATATCTTCAAGGAAATGTTCCATTCTTTTCTGGGTCCTGTGCATGAATCAATTAATTTGGATTGAACCAATCATATCCGTAATATCTATTGGACATCAAGGTTCACAAGATTTACTTTGTTTTTCTGTGGAATCTGTGGCACAAGATGCTTCACTGATTAAAAGTGGTTTTGGTATGTTTCCCTTGCAGGTTAAAATCCAAGCTACATATGAGAATTTGAGACGAGGCATGCAACACGGAGTTGAGCACATGGATTTCTTACCCTCCGTAAGCTGCATACAGACTTAGTCATTTTTTCATGTGAAGTATCAAATTTTGTTATGCAATTTTACTGAAATTTGTAGACTTAGAGCGAGATGAGTATCTGAGTAGGGTGAACACATAGATTGACATTGGATTGGTCAGTCTCATGTTAGTAGTTCCGTTGTCTATCTCATTTATAAAGCATCACACATGGGTGGCTATGCTGCTAGCTTCGTTCAAACTACTAGATAAATTAACGCTTCAGCTTGAGTTATTTAAGTGCTTTATCTTTCTTCAACCCGGTAATTCCTCTCCGAATATGTATCCTCTTATTTTCCTTTTAAGATCAGGCATAGTTCACCGAAGGAGGAAGTTATTCTCTCAGAGATGTTTTTCTCAAGAATCAAGCAAAGTTCAGGTCACTGGATATGACTGTTGAATAACATGCTTTTCAAAAAAACTGTTGAATAATCAGGAGAACTGAAGCTCATTCGTAAGCTACCATATTTATTTCAGGTATGTGATGATCGATTATCTAATTCAATTTTAATAATTTATATCAGAAATGTACATTAAAGGACTAGGAAACCCGGACTAATTGTCTCCTTCATTGGCAACCATTGTCGTATCCTGCTGCACGTAGTACTGTCTTGGAGGAAGGTGATTTGTGCTTTAACCAAGGTGTAGACAAACCAAGTCAGTACGCGAATGGTTTCTTGGCACATATACTGGCAGAGTAGAATCAGGAGACAGATACACGTAGGCACCTAAACCAACCTCACAAATTATGTACTACACAAAATGCATATTTGTGTAATCATTTAAATCCTTATGTATGCAGTAATGAATGACATCAATAAATAATTTTCGGACTTTTGTTATTTGTTATGGATCTACCTTTTTTTCACTGATAAATAAACAAATGTAGCAACCCACGCCATGCATATAATTTGATATAAAAATAAGGAATAGTTTACATGTTAAACTGTATGAAATAAAGTTTATCACTTTATTTTACGATTCAAAATTTATGAAGATAGAATATTCTTAGTTAGCCTTTCAAGTTGGCTATTTAAAAGTTTAGTTAATGGTATAGAGTACATACCAGAAAGTCTATACATGTATGCCAATTAAAGAGGTTTAATAGGAATGTTTGTCATCTCAGAGTAATCATGATTTCTTTTCATTTTCTCACCATTATTTGGCATTATAATTTAATTAGTTTAATTATTTTTTGATTCAATTAGTTGTTCCAACATTTATAAATTAAGAAAAAAAAATCGCCTGTATGTAAAGTAATCATCTGAACAAAAATATCAGCCGTGCGAATGCACGGGTTAGAGACTAGTACATCTTTAATTCCGTTAGTACGGCTTGGCATTTTCTGCACAGAACCATTCAGAATACCATTTGCTGGGAAGGTAGTGAAAGAACCGTATTATGCTCCTGTTTCTTCTTTTTCTACAAGCTCTTACAAATTCTCTTGTACCAGGTTGACTTATGCATGCTTTGATATGAGTGGGCATTGACTTCGGATGATATGGTAAACTATGTTCTTGTAAAAAGATCATTTTATTGGAGGTTTGTTAACAAATGAACCCCATATTTGAGGAGTTTCAAGGTGTTGTTAATTTGGAAGGCGATGAAGAATTAATAGCAGACGCAAAAGTTGTGGACAGTTGCCGTGCATTGGTATTTGTGGATAACAAACTGGTACGTGGTGTGGGATAAGCACTCAAAAGCATAATCAAGGAAAGTCACATGCCTTTTAGAACACTCCATTTTTTGATGGTTGGTGACCCCCTTGAAAAAACTACATAAAGGGTATAGACTGGATCTACACCTCCGAAGAGAAGTCCATGTCTAGGAGGTGAGCTATCATCTGTTGCCGCATTTATAATTACCTCAGGAACTGTGGACTTGATTAGTAAACCTTACAAAATTGTAAATTTATGCCATGGTTAGAGGCAGTGTATCACATCAAACAAATTTGAATTATTGAAATCCCCATGTTTGGAGTCGAAGTGGGCTGAGGCCCTGTTTGTTTGGGCTTCTACTTCTGCTTTTGGGGTCCAAAAGCAGAAGCCCAAACAAACAGATCACGGTAGGAAAGCGCTTTGGAGAAGCAGACTCGCCGAATGCACTGCGCGAACGAAGAAAAGCGGAAGCAGGGCGGAGGGTGCTTCCCGCAGCTTCCAACTAAAATCCCGAACCGTTATTCCTTATTACCCATCCCGTTGATCGAAATTACATGCACACTGCCACCGTGAGCCCGAACCGTGACTTTACTTGACTTTCGCTTCGATGCTTGGCATGCGCATCTAATGTCTCATTCCGCTGACGCGTGTACGTGAGTGGGCCAGCTCTGTCTCGCATGCAACGCACCGTGACTTTCGCTTCGATTTTTTTTTCTGTAGCATGCACCACGTTGCACGCAATATACAAGCACGGAATATTATTATTTTTTAACTAGGTTGCACGCAATATACAAGCACGGAAATGGCCAGAACCTCACACATGGTCAGCTTTAAGTTTTAGGTACTTTTAGGGAGAGATATCAAAGTTAGTCGTGACAACAACCAATTTACAATTATTTTGGTAAAAATGTATTTACAATTATTTTAGCAAAAAATTGAGAAAATTTAGCCCTTAAAATGAAAATTATGTTTAAAAAGGCTTAAAATTATCTAATTCACATTTATACAACTACTTCAGCATATAAGGGCATTCCAGACATTTCATCAGTCAAACCAACAACAGCAGCTATCAAAAGCACTCCTGCCAAACATCAAATCTCTGGTTCCAACAGCTGCTTCCCACAGCTGCTTTCTAACAGCCCACCAGCTACAGCTGATTCTCAACAGCAGAAGCTCAAACAAACAGACCCTGAGTCCTACACCCACCATTTCACTGTTACTGTCCCCGGCATTGGGAGAATCTGTTTCCGGTTATCTACCCATGGAAGAACCAGGTGTAGTGATTGCTATCGTTGCTCTCACCCTTGCTGAAATGCTTTAAAAAAGGTTAGCAAGTTTTAGTCTGGGTATTAAACTATTAATAGGTGCATGCATAGCCATCTCCCATTAACTCAGTGTCTTTAGTCTGTGTGCATGGTGAGCTGTGGACAATTATAGTAGAACAGGGAGTATTACTACTTTATTGGGAATGTTATTATTCATGATTGTATTTGCATACAGTCATTGGAATCAGTTGGATCTTTTATTGACCAACTAATCCGTCCATTTTGATCACCTTTGATCTTCACACCCAGGGAGTAATCACCTTGGTTATTAGCCCCACCTTGAGTTCTTAACAATCTTACCTTTGTTTATTGACTTATTGTAATGGAACATGCTGCCAACAGTGACTTCTTTTTCCCCTTACTTTTCTGAACTTAGTCCATTAATATCATGAGGAGTAATTACATAATTTACTTGGATATTAAATGATTGTAACTGACCAGTCTTGAACCATTAACCTTGTTTATTATGGTGACATGCTGCCAGATTGATTTTTTAACCTTCCTTTTCATAAATCTTATATTTTTTTCTTCGATATCAGAGCCTGGAACTGACTACTCTTTATCACTTTTTTCTTGATGACGTCCAAAAATATTTGTCGTGTGGGTTGGATCTCTTTAAGTAGTTATAGGGCTATATATTTTGCCATCAGCAGAAGATTGTCAAGTTTCATTCACTTAATGAGTTACTTCCAAATAAATTAGTATTCTAGCATCAGTTTAGGTGTTCATTTGATGTATAAATATATAATATGTTGACTTTCTACTCTATGTCCATTGCAGACCTGGAGGCCAACCTGTACAAATTGTACACAGATATCACTTTGCTTCTCAAGAGAATGCCTGTTATTGTCCAGGAGAAATTTATGCTTTCATAAAGGTAAGGTTCTAGTAGACTAAATAAAAAAATCAATTCTTATGGTCTTAAGACAAGTTATCACTATGGTTGGTACATGTGATTGTTTAGAAACTGCCTCTTTTGGTCTTGTTTGAAAGGACCAAGCAGCATGAAAATTATCAACGTCAACCACCATAAATGGAAGTTGGCACTTCAGAAGTATCCCAAAAGATCACTGAAGTTTACGCTGTCACTATTTTAAAGTTTAACCCAACATTTTGATGGCAACCATTAACTGTCCATTTCCTAATCACTATATAATTGCATTTGTTATAGTCAGGAGCATTGCCAACAAGAAACAAATACTAAATGCCCTCCTACCCAGGTTTTAATTAGCTAATGTAGCACATCCAAAAAAAAAAACTGCAGCTCGCTAGAATTCAACAACAACGCACATAGTAAAATAAATATTGTTACTTATATGGAAAGCAAAATATGAAAGCACATCCAAACACACTGCTTGACTTGAGAGGCTGGCAATCTCAAGTCAAAATATGACCCACTCACAAAGCTAGCTAGCTACCAATCTCTCCCTCTTTTACATTGCCTGCCCATCCATCCTCAAATCCATCTCGCTCACCCAATCGAGAAATAAATGAAAAGAGAAAGCAAGAGAGAGAAAACTGGAAATGGAACCGAAGAAAGAATAGCATCAGTTCAGTTCTTTTGGTAATGGTTGATTGGTAGAGGTCTCGCTTAATCAATTTCCCCGGTTGGTTCAACAAACGTTTGATCGATCTTCTTCGCCATGGATGATCGTCTCTAGCTAGCTAGCTAAGTGGGTCTAGCCAGGGAGTGGAACCCATTCTTCTGCAGCCAACTCTGGGCTTGCATTGCGACGTAGGGTGGGAATGTGATGATGTTGCTGCTGTTGTGGCGGAGGCAGTGTTGGATGGTGGTGCCGTTGTCTGGTGCGGTTTCGGGGACGGGCCGCTCGTGCCGGCAGCGCTGCTGCCCCAGCCCCCTGCAACCTCTGTTGCTGGTGGTAGTGAGGTGGCGAGCCGCTCACGCCACCGGCCCACCGCCTTCTGTTTGTGTATAACAACCATTTACTTGCAACTGAACTTGGTTTGAATTTACGATTAATCTATAAAAGGTCCGTGCCCAACAAAAGTGTTCGGTCCGGCGGGTGGAAGTAGAGATTCTTCTCTATAGGGGCGTGGAGTGACCAACGAATGCATGTAAGTATGGAATCTTTTCGAAATCTGAAATTTAAAATGATTTATCTCTTCAACCATTAATCTAATCGACAATCTGTCTTCACCGTTGGGTCCGTCTCGATTAAATCTTCAAAACAAGATCCCTTCTGAACATGTTTCGACGAACTTTTTTTTTCGATGCTAGTTGCCAGGTTATAATAACGTAGCTACCAGATCACTAGTTAACGGTTACCATTCAAAACGTGCACAGTTACCCGATAATTTTTTACATATTTTTTGTCACAGCAATGATCTACATGTTCAGATACTGAGTATTCGATACACCTGAACACATAAAAGATGACATTATAAACATGCAAAGCTTACATAGATGAGAAGAGAAGCTTAAAAATTCTGGTAATCATTCAATTTTAACACGGTGACCACATGTCAAAACCCCTAATGACCAAGTGACTATAATCTGGCAACTAAGCTAACATCAGAAAAGACATACGTTGACGACTTTTTTTCCTGTCATAAGTTGCCAGATTATTATACCGTACTTGCCATGCTACTGGTTAACAGTTACCATCCGAATAACACAAAATTACGAGATAATATTTACATGTGTTTTCCTCATGGAGATGATCTATATGTCCAGAGAATGGGTATTTGATACACTCTAAACACGTAAAAGATCACATTAACATCAGGAAAGACTTATATTAGTGAGTAGCGAAGTTCAAATAACCTGGTAACTTTTTGATTTTAACCTGGTGACCAACATGGCAATACCCTGGTGACAAAGTGACTATAACCTGGCAACTAGAGTCGAGAAAAAAAATTATCAAAACATATCAACATGGGATCTACTTTCGAAGATCTCGACGCGACTAAGCTAACCGTGAAAACAGATCTGAGTTTTGACTTACGGTTCAAGAGATAAAACATTTTAAAGTTTGGGATCCAATGAAAAAGTCCATACGCAGATTGGCTAGTTACTTGCATGCATGGGTTAATTACCTAATTCTATCCGTGCCCACGGACGTCTAATCTAGGGCACGTGCCCTAGGTAGCACAGTCCTTGAATTTAATGTTTGCATCTAAGAAAACTCACAAGTCTGCCATTCCATAGTGACCATAAATTGATGAACATGGCATGCCATTTTGTTGATCATTTACTCTTCTTTTATTGTATATTGGATATTGTTTGTGTGGCTGGAAGTAAAACTTGGTTTGAATCATCCATATAAATGAATTTCGATCAACTAGGCCTAGTACTGATTGATTAGTGGTTGTCGTATACATTGTTGAGTAACTATACAGCAAACAATAGTGTTTTATTTTAGTAGAATTTCTTGCCATTTATTTGATAAGATCTTAAGCGATCTACATGCTCACCAAGTTTTACTTCCAGCCATCACATGTTACTAGTATACGAAGTTATGAGCACCTCATGCTTGTTAGAAACTAATTGTGCTTAAAAGTTGCATGCAAAAAGAAAGGGGCAAATGACTGCTAGGTTGAAATATGATCACATTTATATTCTGCATTTATTGTTTCTTGTAGATGAGATAGCAACTTGCAAATGTCACAATAAGTAATAGATTTCATTCAACACTCATGGTTGTAGTAGTAGTTGATTAATATTGCTGCATATGAAATGAAGTGTAGTGTGGCACTGTTGCAAGCTGCTCTTTTAGTGGTCAACTTTCTCCCTCTTGTTAGCCTTTCACGTAGTAAGCATGTATAATGTGCTTGTGCATCCAACTCCCTTCAGACAAGTTCTTTTTCAATCTGTGTCCACCCTATCTACCTATTATGTGGTATTTCACCGCCACTCCAAGTAAATTGTCATCGTCGTGCCATAAAACTTTCAAAATTTATCTCTTTTGTGTTTTTTCACAACTCATGGGGAAGTAGAATAAGTGGGGTGACCACGATCTGGACATGCTAGCCCGTTCATCCTTATTGCTAGCCTTATAAATTCAGTAGTGAGCATAATTAATGTGCTCGTGCTTCCAAATCCCCGAACCAAGATATCTTTTGCCACTTGAGTCCACAAAAACCTATTGGCTAAAATTATCCTTTACGTGAGCTGGTAAACGAGGCTGTCCAACCTCATCAATTTTGATAAAAATTCACAAAGAGGCGTTCTCCCATGGTATAAGATCCGGAGGGGGGGGGGAGGGGGTGTGCTTTCATATTCTGCCCCGAGTGAAACGCTTCGCAGCGACATAGCAAAACAGATCGTCTACGGAAACAGATCGCTCGGGAGGGGCTTCGGCCACACCACCGCCAGCCTCCAGGAGATCGTCGCTGCCCCCCACCGCCGGCCTCCAAGTAGATCCTCGCCGGTGCCCAAGCTTCAGGTCACCTCCCCCATCAGGTTGCCCCTGCCTCCCCCATCGCCCGCCCAAGCTTCGGGTCGCCTCCCCCATCAGGTCGCCTCCTTCCAACAGCATCTCGTCGCCCCAGCGCCTCTCCCATCAGGTAGCCTCTCTGCAGCATCTCGTCGCCCCAGAACCTCGCCAGCGTAGTGCCTCTTCCGTCGCCGGCAGCCGCGCCGCAACCGCCGCCAACGCGCACAAGAGGAGGAGGAGCCCATCAGGTTGCCCCTGCCTCCCCCATCCCGCGCCCAAGCTTCGGGTCGCCTCCCCCATCAGGTCGCCTCCTTCCAACAGCATCTCATCGCCCCAGCGCCTCTCCCATCAGGTCGCCTCTCTAAAGCAGCATCTCGTCGCCCCAGCACCTCGCCAGCCTAGTGCCTCTTCCGTCACCGACATCTGCGCCGCAACCGCCGCAACCGCCGCCGACGCGCACAAGAGGAGGAGCATTGCCGCAACCGCCGCCGCAGAATCACTGCCACCCAGCGATCAATCGCCGACCACTCATGGATCCACCAGCCCCGCCCACGGATCTGTGACCGGCGCATAAAATCACAGCTTTTACCAAGATGACGAGGGTTAGTGGGAGGGGGAGACCACGGAGGCTTCGGCGAGTTGGAGAGGGGTGGCAGAGCACATACGCGAGAGGGGCCGCGCCGACGACTGGGAGAGCACGGATGCGAGAGGGACGCGTCGGTGAGTGGGAGAGGGCAACGCCCGGATTTTGCTTCCTCTCGGAGTGGGGAAAGTGGGTGAGGTTGTGAGGAGAACGAGGGCGAGAGGACGAGGGAGATGCATTCGTGAAGGTAGTGTTCCGACCGGGGGTATTTTCGGAAAGTGCGGACATTGTCCGGAAGTTGAACTGCGAAAATTTGTACTGAAAAGCCTAAAACGTTTTATATTCCGGAACGGAGGGAGTAAATCATACTTCCTCATAAGACATTTTGGTAGGCTATTTTTGCCCACCAAAACGACATATGGAACGGAGGTGGTAATTGATAGGATCTTATATTGGATTTGCTATTTCTTAGGCACATGAGAAATCCTTAAGTCTTAGTTGATCTTGAAGGCCAATGACGTGGGTACACCTTTCGGGTGTGCCACCGTGGACTACCTTGGTGCGGAAGAGAATAAAAGGCCCATCTGTCATCAGGCCCAGGAAGGAGGCCCCGAAGGAAAGACTAGAGATATAAGGTCAGCAGGCCCAGATGTAAACCTAATCGGTAAAGGACCCGAGACCCAGTCCCACTATTTAAAGACTGGGAGGGCCGCCGACCTAGGGTACGTTCATACTCACCACCAGAAACCCTAGCGAGATCGCATCTCACGATCTCGCCATTATAACCAATCTGTAAGCTCCATCATCAATACCAGACAAGCAGGACGTAGGGCTTTTACCTTCGGGGGCCTGAACCTGGGTAAATCTCTCTTGTCAGCCGACGAATCCACCAGTACCACCACCTTCTTCTCCTATTCTCTCAACCCGAGGATGTCATCCGAGGGATTTGGCGTGAAGATGAGACGCTGCGCGAGTACATCCAGCGTTGGACTCTCCTCCGCAACGCGACGGAGAAGATATCGGAAGACAACGCCATATACGCGTTCACCCGAGGAGTCTATCGGGTCGAGCTCCGGGAGACCTTTGGTCGAGTGAAGCCAAAAACCATCGCCCACCTCATGCAGATAGCCAATGAGTGGGCCGATGGCGAAGATTCCATACGCAACGAGCGCGCCGGCACACCTGGCGTCAACGGTGATCAAGGTTCTTGGAGTCGCCGTAACAACGACCGCCGTCGCAAGAGGAAGTCGCGCGTCTACGAGGACACGGAGGGCATGGAACTCGTGGCGGCAGGCTTTACTGACAGCCGCGAGCAAAGAAACCGTGACGACAATCGCTATGAGCGCGATAGTCGAACAACCGGTTACAAGAGCAGCAAGGAAGTCAAGCGCGAATGGCGACCGCGAGTCACGAAGTGGCCGAGCTCCACAGCCTCCTCCAACGCTTCATGACGCGTGCCGATTCCACATGTTCAGGGATGAGAACGGTGTTCTCACGTCCAAGCACCTCCTCAAAGACTGCGAAAAGTTTCAAGACCTCCATGCGCAGTACGCACGGCTCCTTTTGCAACAACAGCAGCAGGCGCAGGGGGTACCGGGAGCATTGGCTGTGGGAGCACCGCACGCTCCACCATTGCCTCCGGGACACATGGCGGGTGCAATCCAGTACCAGCCACGGATAGAAGAGCCAAGATCTGATGGAGATGCTTATCCAAAACCTGTGGGTCGCATGTTCATGATCCAGAAAGGACGTCCCTCAAATCGGGACCAAAAACTCATAACAAGGCAGGTCCACCTTGCCGTCAAATCACCACCCGCGGTACCGGAGTACCTCAACTGGTCACATGCCAGCATAACATTCACCAGGGACGATCACCCACCTCAAGTCCCGCGGTCGGGTCACGCGGCCCTCGTTTTGGACGCGCAGATAGGAGGCTTCGCTATGAGCCGCGTGTTCATGGAGCTTCCAGAGGACACAGTCGAAGCACGGCGCATCACTCGCCGATCAAAAGCATTCACAATAATCGGCGGAGAGCTATACAAGCGCAGCATATCAGGCATCCTCCAGAGGTGCATCGCATCAGAGGACGGCCGGGCCTTACTCCTCGAGATACATGCTGGCACGTGCGGACACCATGCTAGCAGCAGAGCCTTAGTCGCCAAGGCCCTGCATGCTGGATTCTACTGGCCCACGGCGTTGCAGGACGCTGAGGACATCGTCAAGCGGTGTGTCGGCTGCCAAAAATTAGCAACAAGACCTCATGCACCGGCGTCAGAACTGAAGACAATACCTTTGGCATGGCCTTTCGCCCAGTGGGGACTCGATATGGTCGGACCACTGCGCAAGTCGTCTCGAGGAGGACACACACATCTGCTGGTGTCTGTCGATAAATTCACCAAATGGATAGAGGCCGTGCCAGTTACCAACTGCGTAGCTACCTTAGTTGTCAACTTTATCAAGTCCATCATGTTCCGCTTTGGAGTGCCTCACGGCATCATCACCGACAACGGAACAAACTTCACCGCCGAAGAGTTCCAAGACTTCTGCAAAGAGCAAGGGATCAAGCTCAATTACGCCTCGGTCGCACATCCGCAGTCCAATGGACAAGTCGAAAAAGCGAACGGCCTCATCTGCAGCGGAGTCAAGAAACGCCTCTTCGTGCCGCTCAAGCGCGCAGCGGGTGCTTGGGTGGAGGAGCTACCCTCTGTGCTTTGGAGCCTGCGCACCACGCCAAACAGATCAACTCAGTACACCCCATTCTTCATGGTGTACGGAGCAGAAGCAGTCCTGCCACATGACCTACGCTTCGACGCACCTCGCATCGTCGCGTATGATGAAGACGACGCTGAAGCCGCACTCGAAGACGACGTCGACCTGCTGGACGAGGCCCGAGACATAGCACTCTCCCGAACGGCTATCTACCAGCAGAACCTCCACAACTACCACAGCAAGCGGTTGCGCACAAGAGCCTTTGTTGTAGGAGACCTGGTACTCAGGCTCAAACAGAAGAAGGTGCACAAGCTCGCCTCCCCATGGGAGGGACCCTTCATCATCGCCGAGGTCATCGGCGGAGGCGCATACCGCCTGAAGGACCCGAAGACAGGCGAACTCATCCGCAACCCATGGAATGCGGCGTAACTAAGACGCTTTTACGCGTAGCAAAACTGATGATAAGGCTATTCAGCCACTGATGTAATCCTTGAGACTTTGTCTCCCATAATAAAAGCACAATGTTCCCCTATCTTCGGAGTCGACATACCGCACGCCAAAGAAATTGCCTCCGCAGCACACGATACTCGGGAGCTGCGTCGTATGGCTAACCACTAACAAACTCCGGAGCAGCACCCGGCGCTCGGGGGCTGCACCGTTGAGCTAAACACAAACAAAGAAAGACCACCTCCGCAGCACCTGATACTCGGGGGCTGCGCGGTTTGGCCAACCAAAAGCAAAACTCCAGACAGCACCCGGCGCTCGGGGGCTGCACTGTCGAGCAAAACAAAAACAAGGAAAATCGCCTCCGTGGCACCCCATACTCGGGGGCTGCGTCGCTTAGGCCAAGACGAAACAAACCACATATACAGAACAACTCCAAGCTCTACAGAGCAAACATAGAAGTTTTCTGCAAGTATACAAAGTGCTTGTACAAAGGAAAAATCAGTCTACAGGCTCGTCCTTTGGATCCCGCGACGCCACATAGTCCGAGAAAACCTCGGTATCGCGTTCTAGCTTCCTAACCAACTTGACAGCTACGTCTTCTACGGCACGATAATGGGCGTCCATCGGCATGGGCCCCCCGTCTTCCCTGTTGGGGACTTCTTCTATTCCCCTCAGGACGAGATACGGGTGCCGCCGGTGAACAAAAGCTAAGGCGTACGTCGCACCGCTGACAAGCTGCGTCTGGATAAAACTCTCTACAGCCCTGCCGTTGCGGAATCGTGCCATGAGGGCGCCAAGACCTTGCGGCTGCGGATCCAGGGGGAACAGCGCTTTGTACACAAGCGCCAGTGCAGAACGGCACGCCCCAGCAAAGGACATCACCTGGCCTATGCGATCTTGAAGAACGGCCAGCACTCGACCTCGGGAAGGGTCTGACCAAAACGAGGTGGTGTCTCGCCCGACAACCTCAGCAATACGGCGAAGTCGATTCTCCACTCGACCGACCTCAGCTTGAGGATCCTGTTGTACACCTGCATACAAAGGAAAAATGAGGCAACTGCGTAAGCAAGCTGCGCTAAAGGACTCGAGGGCTCACAGCCACTTACACAGTAAGTCGTTGTTGGCCTTCTCCAATTCCTCAAGGAGAAAAGCCTCCCGTTCAGCGGGGCGAGGCTGCTTTGACTTCAGTAAGGCCAAAGCACCCTGTGCCACCCGCAGGTCTTGTTCAAGCCTAGAGCAGCGATCCCGGAGCATTGTGAGCCGAAAATCTTCGGAGTCGCGGTTCCCAGAAGAACAACCAATAGTCGAGGCCGCATGGACATGGGGTGCGGCATCAGAAGGTAAAACGGCGATCGTGGGATTGGCCTATTAGCAAGCCAAGCAGACAGGTGTGAGACAACCTTCTGGAAGAAGGCACGGGGGCTAGAAGTCGCAAGGCACAAAGACATCAGATTAGACGCAAAATGTTATCTAAAGTTTGCAGCTGGCACAGTCATTGCAAAGGAGCGACAGGCGTCGCCAAAGACAAACTACAAAATATGAAAAATACAAAGATAAGCAGCTACTACGAGCCCGCGGATTTCTTGGCCTTCTCCGCACGCTTCGCAGCCTGCTTCTCCAAGGTCTCGGTCAACTTCTGTGCCAACTCGCGAGACCGCTCGGCGAAGCCGCTGAGAGCCACCGGCTTGCCGTCGGGCCCGCGGGGCAGCCCGGACAAAGCCTTGTCGAAGTCACCCTCGAAGCCGTGCCCCAGCAGCATAAGGAGGGTGGTCTGCGAGCCACGTATCGTGTGCTCGCGTCTGAAGTCGTCGATGGCAGAGCCGTCGGAGCCAAACAGCTCAACCAGTTCCCCGAGGGAAGCAGGAGCTTGTCCCTGGGGAAACACGCGTCCGTGCAGACTCCTCAGCGCATCAGCAGCCTTCTCCAAGAGACCACTGGCCCGTTGGCCAGCACCGTCTACAGCAACAACTGTGCTGTCCAAATCGCCGGCGGCAGCCTGTGCGCTGGAACATGCCACAGTGCCAAGGCTACCTGAAGAAAACGGCAAAAAAGAACTCGATCAAACCAAAGGATGCAGAAGGATCAAAGAACAAAATAGTGCACACTTACCCAACAAGGAATTGCTCGCCGTGCAGAGGCGCTGCACCAAGGTTTGCTCGCGGGCATCGGCTGCCTCCTTCGCGAGCACGGCGGCATCCACCTGCTCCTTAAGGGTCGCAGCCTGTTGCGAGGCACTCTCCCCCTCGCGCCGCGACTGCGCCAACAACTCTGCAGACAACGGGCGTTCGGACAAATAGCAACAACACAAACAATCCAAAACGGTGGGGGATAAAGGACAAACCTCGAAGTTCGGTGGACTCTCGCTCCAGGCGAGTTTTCTCCGCCTCCATGGCCGCGAAACGGCGGCCAATACCCAAAAGCTAGAGCGTCATATGTGCTCTCTAATCCTTGCTCTGCCGCTCTCGCCTTTATGGTAATTGGTATGCACGGCGTTGCCACACATCCTCGGCGCTGCTGCCTAATCTATTCTGCTGACACGCCTAGCGGCCTAGATGCATGTTCTTCTTGCCCCACTTCCGTAAAAGCAGCAGGGTTTTTAAGTCTTCAAAGAGAAGATCATATTGATGCTGCCGCGGAGGCATAACAGCGCATGGTGCAAGGATGGTAGTGCAGCTGGCGCTGACTAATGCTAGCAAAGCATGTAACTACTCTATTTGATATGTTCAGGGAAGCCTAGTGCTAGGGTTATATTGTTTTGATCTGTTCATGGGACTAGGATTATGTGACCTCTGCTGTCTCACTGTCCCTATTCCCGTACAGAATAAGAAAACTTCCTTCATCCCTTTTATTATTATTATTCCTCTGTTTATTTTATTCTTCTGGACATACACGATTCTATCAGATTTATGCTTCCTAAACTTATTTATTTTCTTCTTCAGTTCAGCCACGATTCCAACTAAATCCTAAGAAACCAATTCCCTTTGAATATAATTTGTCTCACTTTTTTCTTCTCCTTCAAGTTAGAGGGAAAGAGGATGAAGGCCACAGTGCAGATAAGTTTGACAAACACGACAAAGTTAGGTTAACATGTTTCAAATTCCTTTTATTCTTGCTTGGTACAAGTCTAAGGAGGCATTGGTAGGTCGAGTCCTTGGGAATGTAGCAGAAGTTGAAGGTGGAGTTGAAGCGGTCGCTTTGTGCGGCTCCGAGTCAGATGTTTTCTCCGGATGCGAGGAAGATACATGAGGAGGAAAGCCGCTAGCAGGTTCCACCCTATCGAAGAAGAAAGATGATAAAAAAAGTAATAACTAAAACAAGGATGATAGCAAGTCTTGGGGAGAAATTTTTTTACTTGTCGCAATCAGTGTTAATCACAGGAGCCTTGAAGACGTTCCAGCGTGTCGACACCCGAGGTTTCTTAGCCTGAGGAGGAGGTGGTCGATACGCCAGGGGAGCCACGTTCAACACTTCCATACCTTCCAGGGTAGATGAGCTTGAAGCAGGAGCTGGACTCGAAGCTCCCGCAGGAGCAAAAGGTACGTTGGATGGAGTCTCCTTCCCTGTGCCTTCGCTCTCGTCCGCGGACTCGCGATGTCTTTTTCGGGTGTGCTCCTCACTCACCTTGTGGGGAGAGTTGGCTTCTTCTTCATCGTCAGAAACATCCTCGACGGGGTTCTCCATCTCGGAGGTAACATCAGGATCATCTATTTCCACCGAGGCTTTACCCGAGGAGATTGGTGGATAACAAGTCAAGATAACATGTTCCTGGAAACAAGAAAGTTTCTATGATGAGCACACAGGGTCAAAGTCTCAAGGGAGTATAGAAAAGAAGTCGAAATCTGGGTTACCTTAGGAAGAGAGTTCCCTTCGCCAAAAGGAGTCGCAACAGTCGCCTCAACAAAGGGATCATCTCTCTTGAGGCTGGTAATCTGGCGCACTCGCGTTTCCAGTTCTTCACCCGAGAGCTCCTCGGACGATGTTCTTGTTGGGTCCTGAAGCCCGGAGTACATCCACATACCATGGGCCCTCGCCAGAAGTGGTTGAAAAGTGGAGATGAGTTGCATCCCAGTCAATTCCTTGTTGGGTGCGCAGCAAAGGGCCGCAACTCGAGACAAGAGTTGGTTAGCCTCTGTTTCTTCAGTGGGAATCAACTCATGTTTCCAGGTCCTCTGGGATTTCACTCGAGCCTCGAGAGAGAAGTCGCGTACTTGCGAGTCGCCATCCACGGTGAAATAAAACCATCGTCTCCTCCATCCCTGGACAGACTCGCTCAGCTTGAAGTCAAAGTACCCGACGTCGTTGCGAGTCTGGATGCCGAAGCCCCCTGTTGCTAGACTCCGTCGGGCAACGGTGTGCTTCTTTACAATAAAGATGCGACGCCACAGTCCCCAATGCGGGTGCACGCCCATGAAGCTCTCGCAGAGAACAATGAAGCAGGCAATATGGAGGATGCTGTTCGGCGTGAGGTCATGCAGTTGCACACCATACGCGTATAGCAGGCCTCGGACAAATTCGTGCAGGGGGAAAGACATCCTGCGTGTCAAGAAATCCACAAACACAACACGCTCGCCGGCGCGGGGATTGGGGAATACCTCATTTCCGGCACACCGCACCCTTCCGTTCTCCGCCGGTGGAAGACGGCCGTCAGCCCTCAGGACGGCAAGATGGCATTCAGTGATGGAGGAAGAATCCCAGTCTCCCTTCATCTTCTTCGGCGGAGCAACATCGCCGGCAGAGTTTCCGGTGGAGGTGGCCTTCTTGCCTCTAACCATGGCGGAGAACGGAAAACGGATTGGGTCGACAGGAAGGAATAAGGAAGAAGAAGAATGGTGGCGAGAATGAAGAGGACGAGGGATTTTCTCCCCTTCTTATCGCGGCCATGGTGGCTGATCTTGGCCATAGATCGTGCAGCTGCTCCGCGAGCCCCGCATCGGTCCGTCCATGTGTTGATCAGGAAACGAACCGGCGCCCTCCACTACTCTGCCGGCGCGGGAATCGAGGACGTCGCTCTGTATTTTGTGCGACGTGCGGTCAGTCCGCTGCTGGGCTGCCGTGTCAAACGGTCAAACTCTGACAACGGCCACCAGTGTCACATCCCATCTCATGCCCAGATGCAACGTCATCCATGATGTCACAAAGCCTCCGACTCCTATCTCATAATTTGTACTCAAGGCCATACGACCGGGCCCCAGTCGACTATATCCTGGGCAGGTTTCACCCACTTACGGGTCGATAATCGCACTCGGCAAGTTGTGCTTCCCCAGATTGCCTCTGCGGCAACAGATCTCTGGATGCCATGTTTACGACGTGAAGGTAAGACTATTGGATCCGCTCCATTGGCCTGGGACTTGCCTCCTCAGAAAATATCCGTGCCTACGGTGCGAAGAAAATCCTGACGGACGCGTTGGGTACCAAACATATTGCGAGAGTCAGGTTCTCTAAGGCCTCCGCGGCGTGAATCTGGCTACACTTGCCTTTCCGGGTTTGAGTCAGGGGACTCGAACTTGATGTAGCTTAGCGTTGTTTTGCCCGAGTGTAGTTAACTGGACCCAATCCGTCGAGTGCTCCAGGCTCGCTAAGCAATATCCCCACTAGTCACGAAAAAAGCCTGCTCCGATGTATTTCCGGATTCGGGTAATGCTCCTCGATTAATTCAAGATTAGATGAAAATGAAGTAATTTTCGGTTACTTGAGTTAGAGTCTCCACCCGATTCTACGAATCACCTGAAGACTCTGGGGCTACTGACATGGATATGGACATCGGGTCCCACCTGTCGGGTACCCAGTAACTGTTACTCGAAAAGCCTGTCGGGTAACCCATTTGTGGGAAGGCCCAGGCCCATGTAAGAGGCGGTGCTAAGATTTCTTATTAGGCAAGTTAGGTTTAGGGTTACCCCCTCGAATCTGTAACCTACCTGGTCAAGGACACCCGAGACCCAGCCTACTATAAAGGCTGGGAGGAGCCACCGGGTAGAGGGTACGCTCTCAGATCGCATCGCCACCATAGCCCCTACGGCAAACTTTGTAACCCACGAGATCAACAGAGAATACAGATTGTTCACCTCACCGGGGACCCAAACTCCGGTGGGATCTTGTTCCTCTTGTTAACCGCCGGTGTCACCTGCGCTATGATGTTCTCCGTAAACCCAAGTCCCTCACGGAGGGGCACTGCCGAGATAATCCCTCGACATAAAGGTACATTCAAAAGTTCAGGGAGGAACCAGAGGTAGTGCGGCAAGGTCTCACATGAATCCTGGAGAGGGGCAAAGAACTTAAACATAAGGCCGCTGAGTTACATGCTTAGGATTTAACCCTGAAATAATAGAGAAAACGGACGACTGTGGGTTGAATATTAACATATAATAAGGTAAGTTTGCTAAAATATAATTATAGTATAAAATAACACGGACATCCATGGATCAATAGATCAGACAAGACCTTCAGGATATGGCAAGGAATTGTTTCACTCGGCAGAAAAATAAATATTAACGAAAAGATTGATCGTGTACAACATAGAAAAGACTAGCAGTAAGAAATAAGGAAATGTATGTAGGTATACTTCCTCAGATACAACTAAGAACTCGCCTTGAATATATATAGTTCAGCATTATATCGGTACACAGTATAGGCCTTAGATCAAAATTATTGAGCATACATGATACATCTTGCATAAATTATTGTAGCTTGTTGAAATCATCATGCACAAGAAGCCCGATGCATTTTGCCTCTCCAGAAACACAATAACTGGTTGCAGCAAATACATAACAGTGGGAAAATTAAAAAAACTTGACAATCTTTGTTAGGTGTCATCTCAGTATTCCAAAAAATGAACATATTACCAGGGGAATACTAAAACATAGACATAAACCGGTCCATACTATAACTATGATAATGTGAGGTTTAGCTCCCAATTTAAGTTATTTTAGACCTCAGATCCTGTATAAAGGACATATCATAACACAAAAAGTGTTATAATTGGGATTTTCTCTAGGCTATTAATTTTATGCCCTAAAATAATATGTATGAAACTTTTTAAGCGTATTAGGCTCTCTGGTATTTATCAAAATAGGTGTTGTATGCGATATTATCTTTTTTCTAAGGTTTGGTCTACACTTTTTAACGGCATTATTGTTGCATAGTTTAATTTTCCTAATGTGTTGGATGTGCTATGTCACATTTAAGAATGGCATGTGAATATTTGTACAAGAGTTAAAATAAATTCTAGACAGGATTATTCGTATAAATTTTCTTTCTAATTTCTTAGCTGGAGCCTATTAGTGCATTATATGTAGTGCCGCTGATAGTATTGCCTATACTATACAAATCTGCGAGCTGAATTAGTTGTGAGTGCATTGCCTTCATGAGTAAATGCACGTGTAACAGTTTGGAGTTCCTTCATGAACAGTTTGTACTTTGACAAAATGCCCAAATCATCTGGTGGGAAATCATTGAGCTCAGCTGCTCAAATTTGATGACAACATGGAGAACTTAGTTTTGAAGTTTGATGACAAGTACTTACGTTTCAAGGTACATGCGCCTTTTTCATTACGTACTGTACAACTCATCTTATGACTTATGTGCGCTATCCAAAGTGGTATCATACCTATGTTGATCAAAGAGATGAGAAGTTTTGGATCTGCTGCATTATTTAAGAACCCATCACTCTAGGTGATTCCAATGCCTAAAAGTTATGTTCCCAAATCGCGTACGGATGAGAAATTATTGAGCGGGCAGTCTAATACTAATCAAGAACATCTTCAGATAGTGGTAAAAAAGAACATCTTCAGATATATGCGACAAAATATGGAGAGGAACGATATGCAATTTTCTAAGGTTATGTCACAGCTCATGAATAAATGAGCAATCTAGCTAGGCTTGACGCCAAGTATAATCATCCCGAGTTTGCCCATTGTACTTCTTCTCTTTGAACCTGATATATGTGTGACTATCATTAAAGGATTCTCCTTGGCATTGACCTACATAAGTAAGTCTCTGAATTAAGCCTTCTCACATGCCCATTCATGCTATCATGGGTGAGGAATTTGTCATCCCGCTCTCACCCTCTTAACATTCGCTGTCCCCATAGCATTTTCACGTACTCTCTTGGTGAAGGCTGCCAGTTTAACATTCTCATCTATTTAGCTATGTTTTATTTTGATCTCTCTTAGCCTTCAGTCCACTTTATAATTATGAATCAGGTTAGTCTGCACCTATCTTTCTTATATTTACTAATTGGAGGCACCATAGGAAGCACCACGTTAATCCTAGAAGTTAATAATTTCCACCCATCCGATTAACGTATCATGTGTCAGCACCCGTAGGATGAATTATGAGACCCGACCTGCTGTACCACCAACGTAAGTCGTGCTCTTCTTGGGCTCCTCCCAATGGTAAAGATACTAGAGTTTCACGTAAAAATAAGATATTAGAGGTTAAGATCAATCACGGCTGCATGCCCTCACATCCCCACGCCGCCGCCATCTATGCGATCGGCGTGCCTGACGCCGTTTCCTTGAATTCTGCCGTCTTTCCCACTCCTCTGGCCATGGATGATGGTGCCGGTTCAGTAACCTATACAGATTGTGGAAGGAAGATAAGAGGGAGAGCACCTGCGCGAGTGAGAAGTTCGACGCCGGCGGCAAGCTTTAGACCATTAGGTTATTCCACATGATAGAGGCTAATCGTCTAATGATAGGTTGCCGTGTAACTTTGTGATTGCTACTCTCGCAGCTTCTCTTAACCAATTAAGCGCAATCCTTTGCCTCCACCCGAGAGGAGGTCCATCAGTGTTGGCAAAAAGGTGTCTGGCGATGGGAGCAAGAAAGACGGTTCTACGATCAGCAGCTGTTGTAGAAGACCAATGAAGCGCATGGGCGAGCAGGATGTCTTAACCGTTGTCCATGCCACGCCCGACAACAGGTCAGCCAAGAGTAACCTTTATGATTGAAGTGACCCTCTACGTATTCCTAACTTCTTCCTATCGTCCTATACTTATTGGTCAAGCATAGTAAGAAAAGCCCTAGCTCTATCAACCGTGATGAAGTTTCAGTTTGTCTCTCTGAATTGTGCAATATATTATTAATCTTTACGAAAGTAATATAGTATTAAATTTATCATTTTGTCTGTCCGATAAACATCTCTAATAGTTGCTTCACCTTGATTTGGTGGCGATGGTTTCTATCTGCCAGCCATCCTACATCCTGTCGCTGGCGCATGATGGAGAAGTCACCTCTGCCGTGCCCCTTCACGGCAGCCACGACGGCCATCACACAACATTCTGACAGTATTGCCTTGCGTCCTCTCTTTGTCTCGGGCATCGCTAATCTGAGGTGAGCTCCTGATATAAATTGGTTGGGGATATTCAAAATGTTCTAGCAGGTTCTTCATGCATGCACGCATTGATCGGGATATTGCCTATGCCAAAACCGGAAGATACACTCTCTAGAAGAATCTGCGAGGCGCTGTGTTGAAGTATGTCCATGACGCTCAGTGCAACTAAACTTCTCTCTCCACTTGATCCAGCATGGGACCCTTGCTGAAGGTTTAGTGAATGTTTTTATTCAGCTTATTTTGTCTCTAGCACAGTTTGTAAACAAAAACAAATCTGCAGGACACATAGTTTATGAAATGAAGATAAGAATAATCATAGGCGCACTGGCAGCTGCCTTATGTCGATTTTGTTGAGTAGGACTACATGCTTAAGATTAGAATTTGGTCAGATTAGCTGATGGTCTTCAATGTTCAGTGGTTCTATAGTCTCCCAAATAGTATGATCATCATAATTCTTCTCATGGAGTTATACAAAAGTATGTTACGTACAATTTTCAATGTGACGCTACTTGAATTTCAAAATCCCTAGCCCGTACAGGTGCACGGGTTGATGACTAGTATTTAATAACTAAAATTAACATAAGTTCAACACAAGTTGCATAACATAATAATGACTAGCACCTAGAAGCTCATGGCGTAGACCTCAAATTATCTTGTCTAGATGACGAAATGATGTCTTTGAACTTCAGCTTCGTCTTCCTCGTCATATTGCTCCATAGCTTTTAACTTCCTTGTGTTTAAGAAGTTGTGGGTTTCTTTCTTAATTTCCATTGATGCCTCTGGACAGGTACCCACATCACTGAAACTCTAGAAAGATGTCGCTGTAGCCATCTCTCCAGCACTGGATCATCTGGCCAAAATCCTTCCTAGTTAATCATGGTACATATTCTGTAAAATTAAGTTCTTATTCATGTGAAATACCATTTTTGGATATCATAGGTCACTCGAATAACTACATTAGACCACAACCTCCTTTTAGGATCTTGCGACAAGGTTAAGCAAGCAACTAGCTCACGTTGATGTAGCTTTCATGTAAAATAATTTCTTTTACTCAATCCATGCAGTTTATGATCTTGAAGAATAATGTTTTCTGCCAATTACAACTTATAGAAATGTGTATTGCTTGATATATTGTCATCCTTAAAGTTAGCTTTAATGGTTAATTTTTTAGTTGCTGTTGTAGTCGAACTAATGTGTGGTCTAATTCAACTTAGGACTAGCGCTTTAGTCATATAGCTTTGATTTCTAGGCAACAACATGTTAGTTAGTTTTAGTTACACCAAATCATAGTCGCCTTCTAATCTTGTGTAATTAGGGATTTATATTTTGTTTGTATGAACAAAGCATTTACTTATGCCTGAACTTGTTGGTTTGGGTTAAACTAGGCATTACAATGACAAAGCCGCCGTGGCAGCGCAAGGTTTTTTGAATTGCCCGTGTGTTCCCATGGGAGAAAGGTGAGGCTGTTTCTAAAAACCTTGCTTTTTTCAGTTAAAATCATATCTGTTCTTCAATTGTGTGATCTACTTGAAGGAGTGCCTTTGAATGTTCTGGCTATTCCGACCATGGCCTCTTGTGCCTCACGAGTGATTGTCGGCCGGCTACCACTTGGCTTCAACTGTTCACCGCGCCGCAACCGTGATTTGGGTGAGTCTCTTGTTCCTCTCCTTTCTCTTCTGCTCTCTTTGTGATGTGCATCTACATGGCCATCGAATCATGTGAGGTGCATAAGTGTCCTATATTTGAGCAGATTATTGGAAGGAAATGGCCTTATTGATTTGTGGCTTGGCTGGCTGATTTCACACTATGGGCTGGGTTGGCTGTGCAAATTCGGAATATTTAGCATGTTGGCATAATATTGTTTAGTTGGATTCCAACATGAAAACTAAACCTTAATTCCTTGCTTAAGTGTTCCCTTTGTGTAATCTGGAGATTTGTTTTTAGTTTAGAGGGGTCAGTGGTTGCTTACTTTGTTGCTGGCTGGATCCTATCAGCTAGATATGTTTTTAGGTTAGAGGGGTCAATGGTTGCTTAATTTGTTGCTGGCTGTTTCGCTATGGGAGCCCCTCCTGTATGTACAACGGAGGGCTCAGGTTCTTGGTTGTTCACCTGGTGGTGAAGCTCTAGAATCTCCTGGTAATACTGCATAGAACCCGTGATATTAATAATCATCCGAATGCATATCTCTATCCAACGTTTACATATTGTTTGTTTGTTCCATGGAGTAAATATTTCAATGCAGGTGGATAGCTGATCATGAACTCATCAGGATGATTTTATTTGCAGGAGAAATATGCCAGTTCGGAACGAGTGAATTTGTACTGCAGCCTGCACCCCATCGCTGTGCTGCAAGGAAAACAAAAGTAGGGTGAAAACCCTAGGATTCACGCAATGGATGAAAAAGTGGGCCCCGCCTCCGAATTCCTCCCTCCTCTCCGCCCGTGAGTCCTAGCCGCCAACCTCCAGCCAGTTGTCACAAACCGTCTGGTGGCACACTTGCTTGGAGAAACAATTGAGACTCGATGTACTGCCTCTGTGCCTCGTGGATTTGTACTGCAGCCTGCACCCCATCGCTGCGCTGCAAGGAAAACAAAAGTGGGGGGAAAACCCTAGGATTCACGCAATGGATGAAAAAGTGGGCCCCGCCTCCGAATTCCTCCCTCCTCTCCGCCCGTGAGTCCTAGCCGCCAACCTCCAGCCAGTTGTCACAAACCGTCCCTGCAGCCCCGCCTCTGACCAGCGAGACCTCCACCTGCCTCGCCAACAAATCCTGCACCCTCTCTATCCCATCATGAGCTCTGCGGCCTCCTTCTCACGCGGCTCGCTCTTGTCGGTAGAAGGAGAAATGGGCTGCCGCCGGCCACAATAGGGGGCAGGAAGGTCACGACGGCCGTAGCTCCTGCTCCAGCGATTCATCTCCCCAACGCGATGTACTGCCTTTCCGTCCACATCTTCATTGTTCTTGTGTCGAGGAGGCAGCGTGTGCGCTCAATGCAGGTGCATCTCTCTCTCCCCCCCCTCAGGCGCTGTACAGGCCACCATCTGCCTATGCACCTGATTTTGTTTTAGGCTGGGTCACCTGTGTCTACTTCAAAGTTGCGCAGAATTTTGAATCAATTCAGTCAAAGAATATTGCCAGTTAATTGTTGAACCTAGAAAGAACTGTACTAATTCCAGTGGAATTTTGTGGTTAAGCCAGAAGTGAAGAATAATTGTAGGCATGGTTGTATATAACTCATTTGTGGCCATGTATGTGCTACCTGTCATACATGTGTGCCAATAAGTGACCATCTTAGTTCTGTTTGTTTTTTGCTGTCAATATTGATATGGTGGCTGCATCTGTGCCATATTATATTTCTCGATTTCATCTAAAAAATTGTAAATTATTGCAAGGTTCTTACCGTTTGGTTCTAGATTACCACGTGCGTGCATGTAGTAGAAACTTATATAAATCCTTTGTCATGCAATATAGATTGCTTGTACAGTGCAGGGGTAGTAAATCAGAGGAAGTAGCAGTAAGCTGAAGAGGGTTTCGACATCTGGTGCTCCTTTGTTCGGGGTTTTGTCTGCTCGCTGGCCTGTCTATTGTTGAAGGTAAGAAATTATTGCCGGTCTACTATTTCATATTATATAGGATTCATTCTCGTGAGCCTCTGCTCTTTGAGTTCATTTGCAGCGTTGCATCGTTGGTCAATTTAGATAATGGTGAAGCCAAGGATTAGTATAATGCTTCACCTTCCTTGGATGATCAAAGGCGAGGATCAGGCATATGCATATATTGGTGGCTCTTGAAAATTAATGCTTTTCTTTTCTAACTGTCTTGTCCTTATTAAAGTTGTATAAATTAGCACAGTTGAAATACTGGGGTTTGGAATGATCTGTGCATTACCGTAGAAAATTTGTCCCTTACAATGTTCATAGTTTTTTGGGAGATCAATTTCCCTAGATTTTTTCATTTTGATGCTATTCCATTTATTGTATGTTGAGTCATTATTTGGGTCATCTATTTCAGGCTGAAAAGTTCTTCAATGGTGATAGGTTCCGGTGGTTGTTGTCCCATTTGAAGGGATGTACTCACAGAGGAGCTATCCACGACGCTCCTCTCTCCAGGGAGTGTCATCTCTCCAGGATCATGGTTGTCTTAATTCCGTGACGGCACTGGACCTCGACGACGACTGCTCGACCTACAGGCCCCTTTCTCGCACTCGAGGTAAGAGGTCGGAACGATGGTGTCGACGTGACTGCTCCCTGGTACTCTCTCCCGTCCATATTAGTTTTTGCTGAATCAGACGTATCTTGCACTAAACATATTTAAATACATCCGATTCAGCGACAATTAATATGAATCGGAGGAAGTACATACATTCGCACAAATATTCACTTCCTAGATTTAGTTTGTCGCAGTTGGTTGTTTTATTTCGATTGCTTCGAATGCCAAGTAGGATCGACCTTTCGGGTACTGATTGGGTGAGGAGGTTGCTGGTGTCATCTCCAATGTGTCTTAGTTATATCAATTTGAGATTATTAGCCCCATAGCATGTCTTATAGGAGTGGGTGATCGGGTTCCCCTGAACTGATCGGGTCTATGCTTCGGTCATTAATTTATTTCGGTTTCGAGAAAACATAAACCGATCGGTCAATCTAAGTTTTACTAACCGAGACTTCGGTGACCATCGAAAACATAAACCAATTGTTGCAGCGAGCAGTAGCAGCAGCATCCCGTTCGGTAGTTCTTTCGATCTGGGATTCAGCCGGATCGGGACAGGGACGGTGTCGTTGTGGAGTCGCATGCTGTTAGGTAATAAAGCAGAGTCCATCCACGGACTGATAGATCGGCTCTCCACTGAATCGCGGTTCACACAACGAATTGGAGAGTCAAAAGATCAGGCGAATTGGGAAGGTAAAAGATCACGCGACGCGAGACTTGCGCTGTGAGGTCGAAGATCGTTTGTCGGTGTGATCCTAGGAGGGAATTTGTGAGCGAAATCACTAATCTGGATGGTCGCCTCGTCAGCGGGTGGAGGCTGGACAAGGGGATATTGGGAGGGCCTCGATATTCGGTGGACCGACGTTCAATACCGAAATCACCAAGTTAAATTCGGTTTTCTATATAAAGTAACCTAGATTAGCGGCAAATCTTCTCAACTGACTAATATTCTTTGTGAGAGGCGCATGTTGTGTCAACTTGGTTGCGGCCTTATCCATGTAGGCGGCGTCGGATTCTTCACAGATATGGCTCTTGTTTCGTTTGAAGCATGGGTGAAGAGCTGTGTTGCTTGGATCCCTAAGGGCAACTCCAACGTGCCGACCAAACGGACCATATTTGTTCCGTTTTTCATCTGTTTGGGTCGGGGGACCGAAAGGAAATCTCCGGCCGCATCCGGGCCGCCCGTAGTGCACCCAACGCGGCCGACCCATTTCTTTTTTTTCATTAGCAGGCCAGAAAAAGGCCGTTTTCGATATATAGACAGGGGGATGGGCCACAAACGGCCTTTTTACACATAATTATACGTACCAAAATAAAAGATACCAAAATAAAATAAACCACCCTAGCTACCGTCGGCCTACTCCTCCTCCTCGTCGTCCTCACAGAGGTTGATTGATAAGGGGTGGCCCGATCTTCTCAATGAGCGGTGGTACATGGATGGTTATGTAGGTAACTTGCGAGATTCCGACGAACTCTCCGGCTGCTCCCCTGTTGCCAATGCAATAGCTCTTCAACCCAATGGATATTCGCGACGCCTCACACCGATGCAACGTAGCCGCCGACCACGAAGCGGTTTTCTGCAATCTACTAATCCCAGTGGAACAACATATCACACTCAAACTTTGATAGCAATAACCTCCAGATCGAAACAAAGTGGAGGGGCGAATTCCCGATCAAAGCAAAGAGGAATTCTAGTATAGATGAATGCTTAGCAATCCAATCTAGGGTTTAATCAAAACGTGGTCTAACCTCAATCTAGCCGCCGGCCCTAGCCTTATATACGAGTCCTAGGCTGGGGTGAGAGTCAAACCGACTCAAACAGGGTTTGGTTCGACTTAAAAACGGATACAAACCGACCAAAACTGGTTCGGTCCAAAACTGGCGCGCAGGCCGGGCTGAGGCCGAGCCAAGGCCGGCGCGGGATTTGCATGGCACGCAATCCGGCCTGGCCGGGCGGTAGGCCGGGCTGAGGCCGGGCGCCTCGGGTGCCTGCCCGGCCTAGGCCGGGCTGAGGCCGGCCTTCCTGCGGATTGGAGGCCGGGAGCTTCGGGTGCCTGCCTGGCCTAGGCCGGGTTGAGGCCGGCCTTCCTGCGGGTTGGAGGCCGGGGGCTTCGGGTGCCTGGCCGGGCTGGGGCCGGCCTCAGGCCGGGCTGCCTGGGTTTCTTCGTTTTCCTTCTTTGCGCATTCCTCCCGCTCCTCCCTCGCGCCATAGGTGATGTCGTGCTCCGATTCTTGTTGCTCCTCTGGTCCTCCTCCAATGTTTGTGTTATCAACAACCCTGATCATACACAAATGCATAGACTTAGGTAGTATAAAAATTCTCATTATTACAAACATCATATTCAATTAAGAGTGAGTTCACCTGTTGTCCAAGTAGCTTGGCATGAGTCCTTGTCATTGGTCCAATCCTCACTTCATTGGGCTTGTCTTGAGTAGCAACCTCATCGATAGAAGAAAATGGTAAAGGACTAGGGATGTCCTCATCATCCTCCCCCCTTGAAAAGGCGTCGACCTCGATGCGTCAAGGTCTTCTCCAGCATATGGCGTCAAATCAGCAACATTGAAAGTATTACTGACACTCAGTTGTAGGAAGATCTATCTTGTATGCATTATCATTTATCTTGGCAAGAACCTTGAATGTACCATCACCCCGCGGCATCAACTTGGACTTGCGCTGAACAGGAAATCTGTCTTTACGAAAGTGCACCCAAACCATGTCGCCGGGCTGTAAGATCACCTCCTTTCTCTTCTTGTTTACATGAAGCTGCATTGTACTTGCCTTTCTTCTCAATTGTCTCTTTAGTCTTCTCATGTATCTTCCTCACAAAATCTGCACGCTTCGATGCCTCCATGTTGACTCTCTCATGTAATGGAAGCGGCAGCAAATCAAGCGGAGTAATGGGTTTGAAACCATACACCACTTCAAACGGACATAATTGTGTGATAGAATGTACCGCCCTGTTATATGCAAACTCCACATGCGGCAAACAGTCTCCCCACTCACGCAAGTTCTTGATTATGGCTCGCAGCAACGTGGATAGTGTGCGATTCACCACCTCCGTTTGGCCATCAGTTTGTGGATGACAAGTGGTACTGAACAGCAGCTTCGTTCCCAGCTTGCCCCAAAGTGTCTTCCAAAAATAGCTCATGAACTTGACGTCTCGATCAGAAACAATCATCTTGGGTACTCCATGTAAGCGAATGATGTCCCTGAAAAACAGATTAGCAATATGCGACGCATCGTCGCTTTTGTGGCAGGCAATAAAGTGTGACATCTTAGAAAAACGATCCACTACCACAAAAATAGAATCATGTCGTCTCCTAGTTCTAGGCAATCCTAACACAAAATCCATGCTTATGTCCTCCCATGGAGTTGTAGGTGCAGGAAGAGGAGTATACAAACCATGAGGCTTCAACTTGGACTTTGCCTTGTTGCAAGTGATGCAACGCTTAACAAACCTGTCCACATCCCGCCTCATCCTTGGCCAATAAAAGTGACCAGCCAACATTAGTAACATCTTCTCACGTCCAAAGTGTCCCATCAAACCGCCACCATGAGATTCCTGCAACAGCAACAAACGCACGGACGATTCTGGCACACATAATTTGTTAGCTCTAAATAAGTATCCATCATGCATATGGTATTTTTTCCAAGCTTTCACAGCAGAACACTTAGCAAAAGGCGTGGAAAAATCAGTATCATTAGCATATAAATCACGCAAACTCTCTAAATCAGGAACGTTAACATCTAAATGTGTCAAAAGCATGCTTTTCCTAGAGAGTGCACCAGCAACCACGTTATCTTTGCCTTTGTTATACTTAATAATGTATGGGAAGGATTCAATGAACTCAACCCATTTAGCATGACGTTTATTCAAGTTAGATTGGCACTTCAAATACTTCAAAGCTTCATGATCAGAATGTATGATAAATTCTTTTGGCTACAAATAATGTTGCCAAACCTCAAGAACACGAACAAGTGCATACAATTCTTTATCATAAACAGGATAGTGCTCAACACACCTCCAATTCCAATGCCACTAGGATCACATTCAATATCAAATTTCTTATTGAAATCAGGAAGCATAAGCAAAGGTGCAGAGATTAAACGACGTTTTAGCTCGTCAAAAGCGGCATCTTGGGTTGCGCCCTAAACAAACAGAACACCTTTTTTAGTTAAATCATTCAAAGGTGCAGAAATAGAACTGAAGTCTTTCACAAAACTTCTATAAAATCCCGCGAGACCAAGAAAGCTTCTGATCTGACTAATATTCATGGGAATAGGCCAATTTTTAATTGCTTCAATTTTTGATTCATCAACCTCTACTCCATGCTTAGAAACAACAAAACCCAGAAATATGACCTTATCTTTGCAAAAAGTGCATTTAGCAAGATTACCATACAGCTTATTATCACGCAACACTTGCAAAACTTGTCTAATATGATCAGTATGTTCAGATTCATTGCAGCTATAAATCAATATATCATCAAAATAGACTACCACAAATTTACCAATGAAATGCCTCAAAACATGATTCATCAATCTCATGAAAGTACTAGGTGCATTAGTTAACCCCAAAGGCATTACTAACCACTCATATAAACCGAATTTTGTTGTAAAGGCAGTTTTCCATTCATCTCCTTCTTTCATCCTAATTTGATGATAACCACTACGCAAATCAATTTTAGAGAAAATAACAGCACCACTTAATTCGTCTAACATGTCATCCAAACGGGGAATAGGATGTCTATAACGAATAGTGATGTTATTTATCACTCTACAATCTACGCACATGCGCCAAGTACCATCTTTCTTAGGAACCAAAATAACAGGAACAGCACAAGGACTTAAGCTCACACGAATATACCCTTTGTCAAGAAGCTCTTGAACTTGTCACTGTATCTCGTTTGTCTCCTCCGGGTTGGTCCTATAGGGAGCTCGGTTTGGAAGTGTTGCTCCGGGAATCAAGTCAATTTGATGTTCAATACCCCGCAATGGAGGCAAACCAGCGGGCACTTCCTCCGGAAAAACGTCACCAAAATCCTGTAAAACATTAGAAACACCAATAGAGAGAGGGGTCTTGTCGTTAGAAACAAGAATTTCCCCCTTGCACACAAGCACAAGAGGTACTAGAGTGGGATCCTCACGAAACTCTCTCAAATCAGATTTGGTGGCTAACATTACTATTTTGTTCTCTCCCTCACTTTTCTTTTTAGCACTCAAATTTGGCTTGTGGCTCTCGCTCACCGAAGGTGGAGTCTCTCGCCTAGCTAATCTCTCACGCTTAGCCTCACGGTTAACTTCAACTTTTTGGCGAGATTCATTTACTATCTCTTGAGGTGTCGTAGGACGCAACATCACCTCCTTGCCATGCCAATTGAGCTGATAGGTATTTACTCTCCCATTGTGGCGCACATCTCTATCAAACTGCCAAGGACGTCCCAACAACAAGTGACAAACGGTCATTGGAACCACGTCAAACTCCACGATATCCTTGTAAGGCCCAATCTGAAACTCAACTTGTACCATGTGATTAACCTTCATCTCCCCACTTTCACTTAGCCACTGAATAAAATAAGGATGGGGATGTGGCAAGTATTTCAGATTCAGTTTTTGACAGAGCTCTTTGCTAGCTAAATTGCGGCAGCTGCCACCATCAATGATTACCTTGCAAGAACGTCCATTGCCAATTGCAGCCCTTGTTTGAAACAAACTGCATCGCTGCTCCAAAGAACTAGGGGCCACACTGATAAGGGGTGGCCCGATCTTCTCAATGAGCGGTGGTAGATGGATGATGATGTAGGTAACTTGCGAGATTCCGACGAACTCTCCGGCTGCTCCCCGGTTGCCAATGCAACAGCTCTTCAACCCAATGGATATTCGCGATGCCTCACACCGATGCAACGTAGCCGCCGACCACGAAGCGGTTTCTGCAATCTACTAATTCCCGGTGGAACAACAGATCACACTCAAACTTTGGTAGCAATAACCTCCAGATCGAAACAAAGTGGAGGGTGAATTCCCGATCGAAGCAAAGAGGAATTCTAGTATAGATGAATGCTTAGCAATCCAATCTAGGGTTTAATCAAAACGTAGTCTCTCCCTATCTAGCCGCCGACCCTAGCCTTTTATAAGAGTCATAGGGCTGGGGAAACACTCAAACCGACTCAAACAGGGTTTGGTTCGACCCAAAAACGAATACAAACCGACCAAAACTGGTTCGGTCCAAATTTGCGCGCAGGCCGGGTCCAGGCCGGGCTGGGATTTGCATGGCAGGCAAACCGGCCTGGCCGGGTCGGAGGCCGGGCTGAGGCCGGGCGCCTCGGGTGCCTGCCCGGCCTAGGCCGGGCTGAGGCCGGCCTTCCTGCGGATGAGAGGCCGGGAGCTTCGGGTGCCTGCCCGGCCTAGGCCGGGCTGAGGCCGGCCTTCCTGCGGGTTGAAGGCCGGAAGCTTCGGGTCCCTGGCCGGCCTGAGGCCGGCCTCAGGCCAGGATGCCTGGATTTCTTCGTCTTCCTTCTTTGCGCATCCTCCCGCTCCTCCCTCGCGCCATAGGTGACATTGTACTCCAATTCTTGCTGCTCCTCTGGTCCTCCTCCCATGTGTGTGTTATCAACAACCCTAATCATACACAAGTGCATAGACTTAGGTAGTATAAAATTCTCATTATCACAAACATCATATTCGATTAAGAGTGAGTTCACCTGTTGCCCAAGAAGCTTGGCACGAGCTCTTGTCATTGGTCCAATCCTCACTTCATCGGGCTTGTCTTGAACAGCAACCTCATCGATAGAAGAACATGGTAAAGGACTAGGGATGTCCTCATCATCCTCCCCCCCTTGAAAAGGCGTCGACCTCGACGCGTCAAGGTCTTCTCCAGCATATGGCGTCAAATCAGCAACATTGAAAGTATTACTGACACCAAACTCAGTTGTAGGAAGATCTATCTTGTATGCATTATCATTTATCTTGGCAAGAACCTTGAATGGACCATCACCCCGCGGCATCAACTTGGACTTGCGCTGAACAGGAAATCTGTCTTTACGAAAGTGCACCCAAACCATGTCTCCAGGCTGAAAGATCACCTCCTTTCTCTTCTTGTTGACACGAGCTGCATTGTACTTGCCTTTCTTCTCAATTGCCTCTTTAGTCTTCTCATGTATCTTCCTCACAAAATCTGCACGCTTCGATGCCTCCATGTTGACTCTCTCATGTAATGGAGGCGGCAACAAGTCAAGCGGAGTAATGGGTTTGAAACCATACACCACTTCAAACGGACATAGTTGTGTGGTAGAATGTACCGCCCTGTTTATNTGCACGACTCAAGGTTTTCGTTTATGTTGATTTTTCGCTGACAAATTCCATGAGTGGCAGTTCCTGCTGTCCGTTGTATGCCCTGTGTATGTCGAGGCTTAATCGGATCTATGATTTATATCTTCTATGCTTAAAGTGTTTATTATGACTACTTTCAGGATTCTAGCTCCATCAGAACTCATATGCCGCGGGCATGTACAAATCTATCTGCCTATATATTCCACCCAACCATGATAATCTTGTTCCAACATGTATGTCTCATGATTTTGTAGTATATCTATGATGCGTACGCGTACATGGAGGCTATATAAACAAATAACATAATATACAAAAGTGATTTAGCGTATAGTTTCTTATTTTTGTTATATATCCTACATCTCTGTACTAATTATCAACGATTACATAGTATTAGAAATAAATTATAACTCCCAAAAAGTATGGTCCGCCCTGTATATGCAATATATTGGAACTTAAGAGTTTTTATACAGAGAATATCGTCCTAAGAGTACAAGTCAAATTTATACGAAGTTTGTTTTATACAAGAAGATTTAATGTACCTGGATAGAAATTGAACTATGTTTACATCCAAAAGTAGACTATCGGATGATCTTTTTACGGAGGTTGCACGTGCACACATGTTGATGTCCATGCTATGAGTTCACGTCAACATTTTTTGTGGTAAGGTTCCCTGAGGGGGAAGAAATATGCAATATATGTATTGAGGTAAGAATTATGATTTGGTCTACTAATTTATATAAACAGATTTTTTTTCTTACAAAGTCCACACACCAAATTACTGTATCCTGAAGAGAATATTGAAGTTATTTTAATCAGATGCTTTAAGACTTTGAGTGAGGAAGAAATATGAATTATATGTATTGAGGTAAGAATTATGATTTGGTCTACTAATTTATATAAATAGATTTTTTTCTTACAAAGTCCACACACCAAATTATTGTATCCCGAAGAGAAATATTGAAGTTATTTTAATCAGATGCTTTAAGACTTTGAGTGAGGAAGAAATATGCAATATATGTATTGAGGTAAGAATTATGATTGGTCTAATAATTTGTATCAAAAGATTTTTTCTTACAAAGTCCACAACCAAATTATTTTATCCCGAAGAGAAATATTGAAGTTATTTTAATCAGATGCTTTAAGACTTTGATTAGACAGTTGGAGTTCTGATGTTCATAACTGGAGTTTGCATACACAAGAAGATGAAGTGCATGCGGGCTATTAGTATGTGTATGATGTTTTTCCAATTAAGGACGATGCGGTGTTTGTTGTCCAGGAAATAGAGATAAAGTTTTCGAAAATTGCATGCTTTCCCCAGAAGATGAACAAATACACACAAGCAATATTATGGCCCGTTTATAGCTAGAATTTTGATTTATGTCACAAAGAGGTAATGTTATATTTCTATATTTCTGTACATATATTACATTCCACTTGCAAGGTCCACGCTACAAGTAACCAACCATTCAATATTAGAAGTGAGCATTCATAATAAAATAAATTCGTACTACTTCAAATCATAAAATGTATAACCATTTTATAAGATTATGCTACGATGAATTTAGAGTGAGACTTATCATAAATGGATGGTCCATCTTATTTTAAATAAACTTTCCGATTGCATCAGGAAGCATATTTTCAATGATATATGAAATTTACGTCAAAAGTTCATACTATAAAAATTCTTTGAGCATTTTTAATAAAAACACATACAGTTTCACCTCCTTAGATGAAAATTTAACATAGAAAAATAAATTAAAATAAGCTTGCCTGAAAGAATCTACAAAAAAATCTGTTTATACGAAAGAAAAAGATGTTAGTTTTGTGATGAGACGACATGGAAATATTACGCAAATTTCAGTTACAGAACATCAATATTTAATTTATTTATTGGTGGGATAGGCAATTTTATAAATTAGCTGGGAAGTCAATGATTTTGGATGGTATGTCCGAAACCTCACATCTTCTAATGCCACAAAAATGTATTTTCTAACGACCTAAACTTATATACACTCGAATTAAATTGAACATAAGCCAATTCTCACAGATATATAATAGGTTTTCGTGAAATATGGTTATCGCATTTCTGATAATTTATAATATCTATCTACAATACATAAACATCTGAAAGTTATGAACATTAGTAGGATGCAACAAATAAAAGCCTTAATAACACATAAAAACCTAGCCGCGCAAATGCGCGGGTCACCATGCTAGTTATATACTTAAAACAATAGAAAATAAAGCTACCACTTTCGTTCACATAGGCTAATTTTTTTTAACCCATTGATCATGATTGTAACGGCTGAGATATAAAGGGATTTACGTAACATGTACACGCACATATTGGTTTGGACATAAAAAATCTGTCACGTTTGGTCACGTATATATAACTATAAACAATAGAAAATAAAGCTACCACGTTCGTCCACATAGGCTAATTTTTTTAACCCATTGATCCTGATTGTAACGGCTGAGATTTAAAGGGATTTACGTAACATGTACACACATATTGGTTTGGACATAAAAAATCTATCACGTTTGGTCACGTATATACCTATACGAGATGGGCAAATCATCACAGTCTAATCATCGTGTACGGCTCAGGTCAAAACAAAACAATCACGTGTAGTGTCGCAACAGTGGAACATGGGGTTCTCCTGATGCGGTCAAAGTGGGTCCATCGCACATGGGCCCACCAAGGAGGCACTCAAGGCCAAGGCTCAAGACTGGCAGATGGCCCCCCCATCTGCCCCACGGCGTCCCGACGCATGCGACATCGACAATCAAGGCCAAGGACTCGGGGACCCTCCGGGCCCCCCCTCGACCCGGAAGCAGACACGGAGGTCCCGGGGACCCGACGCCCGGCAGGAGGCCAGGCTCATTCCCGGGAACCAACCTCCAGTAGGAGAAGAGGATAAGCTTGCCAGCTCTGGCTGGAAGCTCCAGAAGACTTGGGCGCCAAGAAGATGGAGGCGCCAAAGGGGGGCAGAGGCAGATGTCAGCCTCTGTCCGCCCTCTCTGGAACAGGTGGGCGGCCTCACCTACCCCCTCTGAGAAGAATACTTGGACGAGAGGAGGCCACGTCGCCTCCTAAAGAGAACCCGGAGGGGTTTTCCCGCCAAAACCCCTCCGGCCCCAAGGGTGCACCTGTGATATCCCCTTGGCCTATAAAAGGAGGACCGAGGCACCCAAGGGAAAGGGGGGTCGGAAGAGGAACAAGTCCAGAAGAGAAGGAGGCTAGGCTAGGTAGCGCACAAGTCCCAGAGTAGCTTAGGCGAGAGGTGATCTCCTCAGGGTCAGGATCTGCTCGTCTTCAACCTCTAGCCAACACCTCCCGGGTTCTCACCCGCGACCACCCTTGTAAAGCTACACCATGATACACCTCTCAATCCAGACATGCAGGAGTAGGGTTGTTAGCCTCCGGGCGGCCCGAACCTGGGTAAACTCCTTGTGCCTCTATGATGCTTGCTAGTACGTAGATCTCGAGCGCCGAGCGAAGCCCCCGGGTGGAAGACGATCTTCGGCCTCCTCTGCGCCCCATACCGAACCTAAAAAGGGGGTATCCTTTACTCCCGGTGTCCGTGATCCAAGACACGACATCTGGCGCGCCAGGTAGGGGGCACAATTGCTGAGTTCTTCTTCGTCGACTTCATGTTCTTCGCCGACGTCGAGTTCTTCGTCGGCATCTTCCTCAAGTTCTTCATCGGCTTCGCGTTCTTCGTCGAGATCTGCGTCAAGTTCTTCGTCGACCATGGTGCCAAAGAAGAGGCCCGACGTCCAGACGTCCAAGGCGGCCTCCCCTGCACGCTCTCAGGCTACCGGCGAGCGTCGCGCTGCTGCGGCAAACCGGACTTCTCCTCCTCCACCTCCGAAGAAGGACGCTCTGGGCGGGGCAGGCGGCCTACCCGGGGCGGCGAAGATGGTGGCGTGGAGAAGAGCATGGGTGGCAACACCGGCAAGGACTTCTCTGTCGTTGAAAAGAGTGAGGGTACCCTCGCTGGCAAGGGTCAGCAGGGCACCAAGAGCAAGTCCTGCACTCTCCTCTCGGACGACGCGCAGGCCCGTCATGACGCCCTCATCACCGCCAAGGCTCTGATCCAGTTTCCACCAGCACCGACAACCCCAAGGTCTACCAGGAGTGGCGGACCCGAGTGGAGGAACTCTTCAACTTCTTCGACGGCGGTCCCAGGTGTGAGCCCGTTCACGCCCCCCACCGTCGACAGCCCCGGGACCCTCCCCGGGGAGATCGTCCAGGTGAAGCCGTGCCTCCTCAAGCAAACCCTCCCATGACGGGTCGGGCTAACCGCAACGGCGGCCCAGCCATCTCTGTTGGTTCATCCTCCACGCGCAACCTGGATCTGCGCAACGATCTCAACAACCGTCTCCACGAGGATGCACGCACTCGCATCGAACGTCGTCGAGAGCGTCATCGGCGGGAAGATCGGGACGACGACATCGCCGAGGGCTGCCTCGCCCTCTCCCCTGAGTTTCGCCAGGCCACCTGGCCCAAGAAGTTCAAGATCGACGTCCTCCGCTACGATGGCTCCACCAACCCCCGGGACTTCCTGCAGCTGTACTCGCTGGCTGCAGTGGTTGCCGGGGCCGACGAAGTCATGATGGCCAATTGGTTCCCATTGGCCCTGAATGGAGACGCACAGTCATGGCTTCTCAACCTCCCCAAGTGCTCCATCCGATCCTGGCGGGCACTAAAGGAGGCGTTCCTGGGAGCTTTCCAGGGCGGCTACCAGCGCTCGGGAGTTCCCAGCGACCTGCACGACTTCAAGCAGCTTCCGGGTGAAACTCTCCGCAAGTTCATCCAACGCTTTACCCAGAAGATGAACACCATCCCAAGCATCAAGCAGGAGCTGGTGATTCAGTCCTTCCACGCCAACGTTCGACACACCCGGATACGCGAGAAGTTGAGCACTCATCGCATCGAGACTACCCGCGAGCTATGGGAGCTCGCGGACCGCTACGCCCGCGTAGAAGAGGGGGTCAGAGTCCCCGGGGAGGAGGAACCTGAGGACAAGGCCACCCCCGCCAAGAGCAAGAAGCGGGACTCCGGTCCCGACAAGCGCGTCTTCGTCACCGAGCCTCTCCCCAAGAAGGTCAAGCCAGCCTCGACTTCTGAGGGGATGAAGATCCATGGTGCCATGTCCACCCCAACGGCAATCACCTGCTCAAGGACTGCCATCAAGTGAACGGCCTCGCCGCGCGCACGCAACGTCAAGGAGGCGGGACCGGCCCAGTTGCCTGCTTCAGCTACGGACTCCACGGACACTACTCACGGAACTGTCCCACAGGTCACCAAGGCGGTGGCGGCCGGGGATGGAGGCGTGGTGAAGGACGCGGAGGCTGCGGAGGAGGGCGTGGTGGTCAAGGCGGACGTGGGCCAAACAACGCAGAGTTCGCCGACAATGGGGACGCTTCGGTTCCTCAGGGCGGCGGCAACGGACAATTCCAAGAAGTCAACGGCGTCGTCGGGTGCATTCACGGGGGAGCCTCCCTGCCTCCCTCCAACAGCGCCGGCAAAAGACTCGTCCGGGAGCTGAACGCGGTCGCCTCGGCGCCGTCAAAGCCCCTGGAGTGGTCTAACCAGGTCATCTCCTTCGACCCGGAAGATCACCCTGACAACACCGTCGTGGTAGGGACACTTCCCCTAGTCGTGTCGCACATCATCCACAACTTCAAGGTCACCAAGATGCTGGTCGACGGAGGCTCCAGCCTCAACCTGCTAACAGCAAACGTTCTAGCCACTTTGCAAATCCCTTTCTCCCGCCTGCAAGACACTGGCGTGTTCCAAGGCGTGAACGGGAATATCACACGGCCTTTGGGGAAGATCTCTCTTCCGGTCACGTTTGGTGGCCCCGAGAACTTCCGCACCGAGGATATCATCTTCGACATCGCCGACACGCCGCTCCCCTACAATGGCATACCCGGCCGACCCGCGCTGGCCAAGTTCATGGCCGTCTCCCATTTTGCCTACAACATGATGAAAATCCCGGCAACTTGGGGGGTGATCAGGATCAAGGCCGACATCGACGACGCCATCTACTGCGTCCAGAGACTGAACCAGACGGTGGCCACGATGGCGGACACCCGACAAAACATGCAAGACGCTGGTGTTGATGCTGCTCTTGGGGGCGGAGGGATCCCCGGGGGCTCGGCGCCCGCGGCCTCCAAGAGGACGCCATTCCGCGGTGACCCGTAGATGACCAAGAAGGTGGCGCTCACAAGTGACGGCTCTCGCACCATCACCATCGGCGCCCACCTCACCGACAAATAGGAAAGCACGCTCGTCGCCTTCCTTCAGGAAAATTCTGACGTCTTCGCATGGGAAGCGTCAGGTTTGCCCGGTTTACCAAGGGAGGTGATCGAGCACAAGCTGGCGGTGAACACGGATGCCCGCCCCGTGAAGCAAGTTCTGCAAAAGCAGAGCAAGGAAAAGTTGGAGTTCATCGTCTCCGAGACCGACAAGCTACTAGAAGCCATCATCATCAAGGTGGTGCCTCATCCCACCTGGGTAGCCAACCCAGTGGTGGTGCCAAAGCCGAACTCCTCCAAGCTGCGACTCTGCGTCGACTTCACAGACCTGAACAAGGCCTGCCCCAAGGACCCGTTCCCTCTGCCGTGCATCGATCAGATCATGGACTCTACAGCCAGTTGTGAGTCACTGTGTTTTCTGGATGCCTTCTCCGGGTACCACCAGATCCTGATGGCGGTTGAGGACCAGAAGAAGACGGCATTCATCACCGCCAGGGGCTACTACTGCTATACTCGGATGCCTTTCGGCCTCCGGAACGCCGGCGCTACCTTCCAGCGCGCGATGCAAGCGTGCCTTGGGACCCAGCTGGGCCCCAACGTCGAAGCCTACATCGACGACGTCGTGGTCAAGACAAGGTTCTAGGACTCCCTTGTCCAGGGCCTGCACGAGACTTTCGACAACCTCCGCCGGGTCAACTTCAAGCTCAACCCTGACAAGTGCATGTTCGGGGTCCCGTCCGGCAAGCTGTTGGGTTTCCTGATCTCCCATCGGGGGATCGAGGCAAATCCCGACAAGATCAAGGCCATCGAACGAATGAAAGCGCCCCAGCGAGTCAAGGACGTGCAGCGCCTCAACGGGTGCATCACGGCACTCGGGCGCTTCATCTCAAGGCTTGGAGAGCGGGCTTTGCCGTTCTTCAAGTTGCTCAAGAAATCGGGCCCCGTGGAGTGGAACTCCGAGGCTGAGGAAGCTCTCCAATCACTCAAGAGCTACCTCGCCTCGCCACCCGTCCTCGTGGCCCCAACGGAGAAGGAACCCCTGCTGCTGTACATCGCGGCCACTAACTAGGTAGTCAGCGCCGTGCTGGTGGCCGAGCGCGACACATATCCAAAGAAGCCAAGCAAGGGCAAGCGTCCCGGGGACCCGTTCCCGGGGCAGACAAGCAAGAAGGGGCGGCCAGGTGTTCAGGGGTCCGAGGATCCCAGCACCCCGCCCCCTCCCGTCATCGTCGATCCATGCGATGAGGATGAAGGAATACACTCCAAGGCGACACAGCCGGGGGCTACTCCGACAACACCCCGGAGCGCCAAGGATGTGGGGGACGTCGAACCCGTCAAAGGATCGGCGACCCGAAAGGTGCAGCACCCGGTCTATTTCGTCAGCTCAGTGCTGCGCAACGCCCGGGAGCGGTATCCCATGATGCAGAAGCTGCTGCTAGCGATCCTCATCGCCTCACGCAAGATGAGGCCATACTTCGAGTCACGCAAGATATCTAAGTACAACCTGAGGAGTCCTCTGGAGAACCCGCTGGCCACCGGACACATCTCGGCGTGGGCCATGGAACTCCAGGGCTTCGGACTCAAGTTCGAGCACACGGACAACATCAAGATCCAAGCGCTGGCTGACTTCACAGCTGAGTGGACCGAGATGGCGATTGACAACCCGGAGGAGGATACGAGCCTTCCCGGGAAGGAGGATCCCGACACCTGGACCATGCACTTCGACGGCTCCTACACCAAGGGGCAAGGAGGTGCCGGGGTCATCCTCACTTCACCAACTGGTGAACGCCTGAAATACGTCGTCNTCCCGAGGCAGCCCAGTAAGAAGGGGCGGCCAGGTGTTCAGTGGTTCGAAGATCCCAGCACCCGGCCCCCTCCCGTCAACATCGAGCCACGCTTTGAGGATGAAGGAATACACTCCAAGGCGACGCAGCCGGGGGCTACTCCGACAACACCCCGGAGCGCCAAGGACATAGAGAACGTCGAACCCGCCAAAGGATCGGCGACCTGTAAGGTGCAGCACCTGGTCTACTTTGTCAGCTCAGTGCTGTGCAACACCCGGGAGCGGTATCCCATGATGCAGAAGCTGCTACTAGCGATCCTTGTCGCCTCCCGCAAGATGAGGCCATACTTCAAGGGGCACCCAATCACGGTGGTGTCCAAGTACAACCTAAGGAGTCCTCTGGAGAACCCGCTGGCCACCGGACGCATCTCAGTGTGGGCCATGGAACTCCAGGGATTCGGGCTCAAGTTCGAGCACATGGACAACATCAAGAGCCAAGCACTGGCTGACTTCACAGCCGAGTGGACCGAGACGGCGATCGACAACCCGGAGGAGGAGACGAGCCTTCCGGAAAGGAGGATACCAACACCTGGACCATGCACTTCGACGGCTCCTACACCAAGGGGCAAGGAGGTGCCGGGGTCGTCCTCACTTCACCAACTGGTGAGCGCCTGAAGTACATCGTCCAAATGCACTACCAAGGAAACATCTCCAACAACACGACAGAGTACGAAGGTCTGCTCGCGGGACTTCGTGCTGCCATCGTCCTCGGCATCGGCAAGATCATCTTCAAGGGTGACTCTTAGCTAGTCATCAAGCAAGTCAATAAAGAGTACGCCTGTCCTCAGATGGTGTCGTACGTCGAAGAAGTGTGGAAACTCCAGCGGCGCTTCAGTAGCTTCAGAGCTGCTTACGTGCCGCGGGAGGAAAACACATCTGCGGACAAGCTATCACAACTGGCATCCAAGCGAGAACCGGTACCTCCCGGGATCTACATCGAGGTGCTCAAGCGGCCTTCAGTCTCTCCCGAGAGGCTGAAGCCAAGTTCTTCAGTGACAAAGGAGGCTGGCAACCCTTCTACATCAACAACACGGGTAGCCAGCCAGGAAGCCCAAGAACCGGCAGTGCCCGCGGCCGAAGAAGCTCTGCTTCCTTCTGGCCAGGAGGTACTGCTGGTGGAACGGACCCACCCACCTTGGGCCCAGGACATCATCAAGTACATGGTGGAACACGCCCTCCCGGAGGATGACCACGAAGCCGAGCAAGTGGCCCGCCGGGCAAAGCTCTACGTCCTAATCGACGGCGAGCTCTACCGGCGGCGCGAAAACGGAGTCAAGCTACGGTGCATATCGCAAGAACAAGGCCGACAACTACTGAGGGACATACATGAGGGGATATCTCAATGCATGTGGCTTCAAGATCTTTGGCGGGGAAGGTTTTCCGCCAAGGGTTCTACTGGCCAGCGGTACTTCATGACGCGGAGCAGCTAGTCAAGACCTGTGAAGCTTGCCAGTACTACGCCAAGAACACGCACCAGCCAGCTCAAGCGTTGCAGCCGATACCAATCTCCTGGCCGTTCGCGGTCTGGGGGCTGGACATCGTCGGCAAGATACCAAAGTCTGTGGGAGGTCACGAGTACCTGTTCGTGGCAATCGACAAGTTCACAAAGTGGGTGGAAGCGATGCCAGTTCCACGTCAGACGGCTCAGGCCGCCATCAAGTTCATCGAAGGAATCATCTACCGGTTTGGAGTACCGAACAGAATCATCACCGACAACGGCACTCAGTTCACAAGCAAAGCCTTCCTCAACTTCTGCGAAGAAATGGGCATCAAGGTGTGTTTTGCCTCGGTGTCCTACCCAAGAAGCAACGGGCAAGTAGAGCGAGCAAATGCAGAAGTTCTCAAGGGATTGAAGACCAAAGCCTTTGACAAGCTGGAGAACAAAAAAAACTGGATTAATCACCTGCCAAGCGTACTGTGGTCACTCAGGACAACACCAAGCAGAGCCACTGGAGAGACACCTTTCTTCCTCGTCTACGGAGCTGAAGCTGTCCTGCCATCAGAGCTCAAGTACGGATCACCCCGGGTGCTCGCATACGATGAGAACACGCAAGAAGAGCGGCGGATCGATGACATAAACCTGTTGGAAGAGAGAAGGTGCCGGGCCTCCTTACGGTCAGCTCGGTACCAAGGACTCCGCCGATACCACAGTCGTCATGTTCGCTCGCGGGAGCTGCAACCCGGGGACATGGTACTCCGCAAGAGGCAAAACATGGAAGGCCTGAACAAAATGTCATCAAAGTGGGAAGGACCCTTCCGGGTGACACATACCCTGAAACCCGGAACGGTGTACCTGGAGGACGAGCAAGGCCGGCCGGAAGGCAACGCCTGGAACATCGAGAATCTTCGGAAATTCTACCCCTGATTACGAACACGAATCGCAAACGTCGGATCCGTTAAAGCACGCCTGAGGGGCTAGTGTTCTGTAATAGGGTGTAAGAATCGTCGCCAGGAGAATAAAAGATAAGTTATTTCAATTCCCGTGAGCCTCAATCCTTCCATGGAAGCGTGTTATCCTTAGCAACCCGTAAGCAGGGGGCTGGTATGTGCCGGTGGCAGACGGGTAGAAGCGCCGCGAGTGGCCTCGCAGGCAAAGGCACCGCCGCCCGATCATGCCGTGCTGCCGCGGAAAGGGGAATCGGGCAGTGCTGTGGTGAAACGCACCTCACCACAGAAATGTACTACCAACTGTGCTTGCGGTTTGCTTCGGATAACACGCTAGCATGATAGGAAAGAGGGTCCATTCTTTTCCTACTGAAAGTTTGCTGTGTGTAGCTCCTTCCCGGGACAGATTGGGCGGGACACGAAAAAAGGAGTTCGACACCCGGGAAGGACTGGATGGGCTGGAGACGCGACAGGAAAACAGCTAAGTTCTTGCATCAGCATCCTGCATTTAGGCATAACATCTCGCTCGGAGTCAATATACCATCGACCTGCGCATGCTTGACGGTTGATGAGAGCCTTTGCGGGGGTATGCGACCACCCCGGTGAACGGTCCGTTTCCCTCTGGCCTAGTACCCGTGGACAGTGGCGAAGGACTCCCGGAAGGTATAGTCCGACTTAGGGGGTACATCTATCGTGCGGAGGTAGAGTGCCTTGCACCTAAGTGGCCTCCTCTGAAAACCAGACGGCGCGTTAGTGCAAAGGAAGATTTGGGAAATGACCCCGGGAGTTGAGTCTAGGGTTGCATACATCCGAATTTACATTCTGAATTACATTCTTGAATTTACATTCGGTTGTGCAACTACTAGACCCTGTGCTACTAAGGCCAGCTTGGAGTTAGCGCTCCTTGCTGTGCGCCCTTGCCTTGTTCGCGCCCAACGGGGGACCTCTCAATTCCCGGGGACGCCTGGGAGGAGAGGGAGAACCCGGAAGGATTTTTTCAGGCGTCTCCTGGCTGTCTGGTGCGTCCGGGCCCAGGCAGTGGAGCAGGGAGACCACCTCGGCCGCCACCTCGCTCATGGCGTTGTCGTCCGCCTGTGACAGGGGACAAGTTCGGTCAGGATCTAGACCAGGCCCAAGAGGAGCGAGGGACCTGTTTGATGGCGTCGAACTCCTCCCAGAGCTGGGATGCCTCCGGGAGCCCCGCGGTCTTCTCCTTCAAGGCCGCCAGAAGCTGAGCCCTGCGGAGCGCACGCACCCGAGCCTCCTCCTGGGCTGCGGGACCAGAGATCGTCACCAAGTGTGAAACGCCCATAGAGGGCCAGGCGCGACATCACCTCATCTTCTTCCAGCGGCATGGGCCCCAGTTCCCCTGGGAGCCTCCGCCGTGCCCCGGTGCACGGACGCCCGTCGACGTCCCTGAGAAGGACATCCCTACCTCCTCCGATATGGCCTTGTGGTTTGTGAAGGGGCAGGGAGGGCAGAGAAGCAAGAGGAAGCAAGACTACGGGTGGCCAAGTTCACATCCTGAAAATTCGTCCTAATGTGTAGTAAGTTTTTCTCCCGCCGGAAAAACTTTTTCTGTTTCNAGTTCAGTGGTTAACAGATAGAAAGGGCATAGCGCAGAAAAGTTAAGTCACAGAAGTGGAAAAAGTCGGCTTGTCCCAGAGTGGCGAGTCCTGTGGCAGTTAAAGTCAAGTTGACTAATCCTTGTTCGCAAGAGTCGCAACAAACCTGGCCAGCATGTGCAAGGGCAAGGGTGATGACTTGAACAAGGAATGAGGATGGACTCATCTTTTATATGTCTTATGTCTTTATGCAGGAATTCACCTTGGAGCTAGCAGCAAGCGACTTTGGAGCATGTGGCTCAAGTGGAAGGAGTCGACCCAAGGAGTCGAACCAACAAGTCAGAGGAAGCCGCCAAGCTGCGCCCAAGATAAATTCAGGGGCTACTGATGGGGGATACTTTATAGGTAGGCCCATGGACCCGGAAAGTAGACCCGCCAAGACCAAGAAGGCCAACGCCGAGTCACGAGACAAGTCACATGGGCTGGGCTGGAGACAAGCCGACCAAGGCCCGTGAGAAGAAAGAGGCTCGTCCAGAGAAGGAGTCCAAGTACAACCCGGAGTCTAACTTGGAAGACCAAGATATAGAGTAGGACTCCGTGTTCTAGTGTGACTCGGTATAGCCTGTAAGTCCAGGGACCCGGCAGCCTTTATAAGCAGGGTCCTGGATCGTAGTGAGCTAAGCTTCAACCAGTAGAGAGAAACCCTAGCCACCAGAGAGAAGTCGCCGGCTCCTGAGTTGTAGGAGCCGGGTCCTTGTAATCGAGATCTAATCAAGAGCAATAACATAGAAGCAGGAAGTAGGTCTTTACCTCTAATCAGAGGGGCCGAACCTGGGTAAATCCTTGTTCCCCGGCGAGATTAACCGTTCCCACGTACTTAGATCACTAATGGCCCCAGAACTCATCTTCCCAGAGGAAGAATTTGCGTGACAACCCCACGACACATCCCTTCCCCAGGAGCATGGAGCCGTCGACGGTGTACTCCGCTTCGACCCAGGAGGGGCCGTTGGGACAGCCCTCGACATGCAGCCAGTAACCGGTGGGCCGGTCGTCGTCCGTGTCCACCGCCGCCACGAAGGAGTCCGGCAGATGAAGCCGGATGCGCAGTCTTCTGTCCAGATCCACGACGAACTCAAACGGAGGGAAGCCGGTGTGGGTCATCCTCCGCGAGGGAGGGCTCGGCGAACCTCCCGCTCCGCGACCTCCACGACCTCGGCTTCCACGACTGCGGCCGCCGCCGCGACCGCGCCTCGCTCGGCCTCGGGGGGCAACTCTTCCGCGACTACCGGACGCCACTTCTGCCCCCGCCGAGGATGAGCGCAAGCGACCAGCTCCTCTCTTAGCCCCCGCCATCGACGCGCTCACCTCTAAGGAAGAGTGGGGTTGAGGAAGGAGTGAAGACGAATGAAGATCCTGAGGGGTATCCCTGCCTTTAAGGTAGGGCTCGGATATGCCTTATTCGTCCGTCGCCTTGCTTTCTCCGTTCCCGAGAATCGAAGAGGCTGGCGCAATTACTCCACCAGATGGATAACTCCAAGACGTTCAAGACCTGACGCCAGGGACCCACTTTGACTCTTTTTTGGTCATAGCCCCGGTGGCAGAAGGGGGTGGCCACCGGGACTATGCCCGGGGCTACTGTCGCAACAGTGGAACATGGGGTTCCCCTGATGCGGTCAAAGTGGGTCCATCGCACATAGGCCCACCAAGGAGGCACTCAAGGCCAAGGCACAAGACTGGCAGATGGACCCCCCATCTGCCCCACGGTGTCCCGACGCGCGCGGCATCGACAACCAAGGCAAAGGACCCGGGGACCCTCCGGGGCCCCCTCGACCAGGAAGCAGGCATGGAGGTCCCGGGACCCCGACGCCCGGCAGGAGGCCAGGCTCACCCCCGAGAACCCACCTCCAGTGCGCAAAGAGGATAGGCTTGCCAGCCCTGGCTGGGGGCTCCTAGAAGACTTGGGCGCCAAGAAGATGGAGGCGCCAAAGGGGGGCAGAGGCGGAAAAGCTGTCAGCCTCTGTCCGCCCTCCCTAGAAAAGGTGGGCGACCTCACCTACCCCCTCTGAGAAGAATACTTGGACGAGAGGAGGTCACGTCGCCTCCTAAGGAGAACCCGGAGGGGTTTTCCCGCCAACCCCTCCAGCCCCAAGGGTGCACCTGTGGTATCCCCTTAGCCTATAAAAGGAGGACCGAGGCACCCAAAGGATGGGGGGAGGATTTCTAGAGAATCGGAGGCTAGGCTAGATAGTGCACAAGACGAAGAGTAGCATAGGCGAGAGGTGATCTCCTCCGGGCCAGGATCTGCTCATCTTCAACCTCTAGCCAACACCTCCCGGGTTCTCACCCGCGACCACCATTATAAAGCTACACCATGATACCTCTCAATCCAGACATGCAGGAGTAGGGCTGTTAGCCTCCGGGCGGCTCGAACCTAGGTAAACCCCTTTTGTCTCTGTACGTAGATCTCGAGCGTAGACGTAGCCCCCGGGCGGAAGACGTTCCTCAGCCTCCTTCACGCCCCATACCAACCTAAAAAGGGGGTATCCTTTACTCCCGGTGTCCGTGATCCAAGACACGATAGGAGGAGTTTTGGATAAATAATAAAAAGGGTGATTTCTTTAAAGATAGTGATGAAATTCTTCTTATCTTTTTCAACAAGGATATTGAGATGTTTTTCAATAAAGATATAGAGATATTTAATAAATAAAAGTGCCTTAGAAAGCAACTTAAAACTGGTACACACTCACGTTAGGGGTAGTTTGCGAGTACAATTCCCATTGTACTCATATTGGTTTCGTCCCTGGCTATTGTCTTAGCCAGATCCCGAGGAGAACTACGCCGAAGCGGAGTATGGTGACTTCTATGCGAACTAGGGATCTTCGTGAGTCAACTTCTGTCGGGTCGTCGTTAGGACGCGTTGGACTTCTACTACGTAGCTTCCGCTGAATGCTTTTGATTTGGCCCATGAAGGCAAGTATGTAAGACTCGGTCTAAATGACCTATTATGTAAGACTTTACTTCGGTATTGTAATGGATGTAAACTTTGGTATTCAATTCGGATTATGGGCAACGACAGACTGATCATGGGATCGTTGTGTGAACCATAATCGGGTATTTCGGACAGCTAGTCCGGGGTCCCCACAGAGAATCAAGGGCGAAGATTTACTTGCCCTGCAGGATAAATAGGGATGTATGGGTGATGGGTGAAAAATCCCCATTCTCACCGCCCAGTTCATCCTTCTTCTTCTTCTTGCGCTTTGCAGCCATCCTCCCGGCCAACACAGAGAGCAAGAAAGCTTGGTTCCTCCTCGCGCCACCATGACGAAGAAGACCAGCGGCAAGAAGACCACCGGAACCGCCGCCGCTGCCGCCGCCACCGATGCCACCGCGGCGGGCGATCTGAAGAAGGTGCACGGCGGCTGGCAACGGTCTTCCGTGACCGAGCGCCAGCTTGAGGTGCTGCGCCGCGACGGCCACCTGCCGTCGCTGGAGAAGATGAAGACGCGGGCTCCCGGCGACGAGGTTTCCCCTCGTCCCCAAGACAACGAGGGCGTCTGCTTCGTCGACTTCATGAACAGGGGATTCGCCTTCCCTATTCACGAATTCTTCCGCGGCTTGATGTACGCGTACGGCGTACAGCTGCACGACTTCACCCCCAACGCCATGCTCCACATCTCCTGCTTCATCGTCTTGTGCGAGTGTTTCCTGGGGATACACCCGCACTGGGGGTTGTGGCAGCGGATCTTCAACGTGAAGTGCAATGCCGGCTCTCGCGGCGTGTATCCTGTCGGCGGCTTCGGGATCCAGACGCGCGGGGACATCGACTACTTCGACCTGAAGCAGCTCGAGTCCGCGCAAAACTGGAGGAAGAAGTGGTTCTACGTCTCCGACATCTGCAAGCCGGGGCAGTTGTACGGAGTGCCGCCGTTCCAAGGCGGCGTCATCGTGAAGAAGAAGAACTCGTGGTCGCACCGACCCGACGTCCGGGAGGCCAAGGAAGCGTCCCCGTTGTTGTCTCGTGTGTCCGCGTTGTTGAAGACCGCGGGCAAGGAGGTGAACGGGGTGCACCTGATCGCCACGTTTATCAAACGGCGCGTGCACCCTATTTAGGCTCGGGAGCACCCGCTGTACGAGTACGTTGGTGCCGCGGACGCGACACGCGTATCTGCAGAGGAGCTTTCGGCGGGCGAAGTCGAGGCTCGCGTGTGCGCTCTGACCATGTTGAAGGTTGGTGAGACGCACGTCTTCGATCCGCCAGTCACTCCCTTCAGCACGGAGCACCCTGTGCCTGAGGTAATCATGTGGTTTTTACTGCTTGTTTTGAATTAGCATTCCTTTTGGCCTGTTCTCAACCTTTTTACTGTTGCCCTTTGAAGGGGTTCTCCACTTTTGTTAGTTTGCCACCGCTGCCCGAGGGTAAAGGCACATCCGCTGCCCCAGACTTGCGGGTGGATCCTGATGATCAGGACATTTCTGTCTCCTCCGCTGTGTCACCCGATGACGCAGAAGGCGCGGACAGCGATGATGTTCTGCTGGAGACCCGCCGGAAGCGAGTCCGTCACGCCGGCTCGAAGCTACCAAGGAAATCGCAGCAGAATGCTGGCATCGATGACTCCGGCTCGTCTTCGCCTCCTGCTCGCCCCGGCGACGAGACTGCGCCGGTGCAAGGTCCCGCGGCCCCTCTGTCGAAGAGGGCCCGCATTTCCTCGGACTTCCTCGACCCCGACGTCCTCCTGACTGAGCTGAGCTCGTAAGTCGACACCTTGCTTCTTTTGTTTCTTTTCTGCAACTATGATGCTTTGTATTTTTTGAATAATTCTATTGTCCTTTTCCAGCGACTCCTCCGGTGAGAAAACACCCTCAACCAGACATGAGCAAGCCAGAAGAGGAGTGCGAGAGCGCACACCCTGGTTTTAAGGGTACCATGGCTCCTCCACCGCCGCCCAACCACGGCACTGCGGTGGACACTTCTGCAGCGACTGCCCCTGGTGATGACCTTGTCACCGTCGTCAGCGCTCCTCCGTTCGTGACAGCCGAGCACGTAAGTGTTTGTTATTTGCTTTCTGTTGTCCAGTGTGCGCAAGCGCTCCCGATGGGAGTAGCCCCGAGTCTACTCAAGTCACTTTCTTTGATTTTTTCTTGTGCTTTTTGTATGATCGGGTGCGCGCCTGCGCTGCGCGCACCCGATGGGAGTAGCCCCCGAGTCTGTGCGGCTTGGCACAGTCGGGTATGGACTCAGAATCGGGCTTCTAACTTTTTCTTTGTTCCTTCGCAGCCGGTTATGCACGACCTGCTGGGTATAGGCCGCCGCTATGCCGCCATGGAAGCGGAGGTTGCCCAGCTCAGCCAGCAGTCCGCTGAACTGCAAGGTATACTTTTCTTGTTTGTTCAGCTTAGCTCTTCTATTGTGCTTCTTCCTTATTGTGTACTATCTGCAGAATCCCTTGCGCGAGTCTAGCGCGAGAGAGATGACGCCGCGCTGCAGTGCTCCGAATTGAAGGGGAAGCTCGACTCCGCCGACGGCGATGTCTGTGCGCGGGCGGATGACGCCGCGCGATCCGGCAGGGAGGAAACCGATAAGCGGGAGAAGGCAGCCGCCCAGCGACTTGGGGCTGTCGCGAACTCCTTGTCAGGTTCGCCCACATCCTGTCCTTATATTCTTTATCTTGCTGTTGTTCTTTCTTCTTTTGTGAATTATACCTCTTCGTATTTGGCCAGGGTACTTGGGTGCTTTTGCGGGCAGCAGCAGCCAAGCTCTTTTCGAGGACTTGGAGGGTGCTCTGGTTGTCCTGGAGGGTGTCGGTGGACAGGTAGGCAGTCTCCTGTCGAAGGCCAAGGATGCGCTGACCTGCCTCCACGGCAGTGTGTTTCCCAAGGCGTAGCCTCCGTCTTCCCTTGGCGAGTTTGCGGAGCTGTTTTGGCTCGGACGCGTCCACCATCGCGGACTTTCGCCGTGAGCACACGGTACGTGGTTCGCAGACCACTCTTCTTATGCTGCTGGGGCATGGCTTCGAGGGAGACTTTGACAAGGCTATGTCAGGTCGTCCTCGCGGACCTGATGGCAAGCCGCCGCCCCTTGATGAATTTTCCGAGAGGTTCCGCGAGCTGGCGCAGAAGCTGGCGGACACCATGGAGAAGGAGGTCGCCAAACACGCCGAGAAGGCCAAGAAGTCGACCAGCTCGCAACAGTAGATAGTTACGTAGTGGTTCTACGGAGCTTGTATAAAAACTTATTTGCTTATCTCTTTTGTTAGCTTGTAATGACTATTGGCCTGGGAGCCTCAAGTAATATTCCTTTGACGCATTTCCTGAGAATCCTTGCTTCTTCCGTCCAGCCTCCGAGTTCCTTTGCGGGGCTAGGGCGAAAGTGATGCTAATTCCATTGTTTTTCCTTATGTTTCTTGCTTTTCTTCGTGGGCAGGCTAGCCTTGCCAGTACTTCTCCATCCACTAGGACCATTCCCGATCAAGTTTCTATCTCTGAATCTGCTGCGACGACGTCGGGCACCCGCAATGCTGACGAGTACCGGTATTCGGAGCTACAAACTCGATGCGCTAGGCTGGAGCAGGACTTACGAGCCACTCGAGGTGTCCTCGCCTTTTTACGGTCAAAGCATCCTCGCCCCGCCGGATGAGAAGCTTTCTTGCTTGAAGAATTGGAGAGGGTGAATTCTGAACTGTTTTGTAAGTTATCCGAAAGCCCCTGAGCCGTCAAGTTGTCGATTTCTTCGCGTGTTCAGTTGCTATCTTCTTTTTACAGGTGCCCAACTGGATGCACGGGCTGAAGCTGACCGAGTAAACAGCCGACTCCGGCGTGTTGCTGAGATCGTAGGGTGAGACACAACCTCCTTCTGGTCTGACAGCGCTCGGGGTCGCGTTCTGGTTCTGCTGCAGGACCGCGTGCAGCAGGTGGTTTCCTTTATTGGGTCCTGCAAGTCTGCCTTGTCGCTGGTGCACAAAGCTCTGTTTCCTCTGGACGCGCAGCCGCGAGGACTTGGTGCTCTTCTGGCGAGGTTCCACAATGGCGAGGCTGCGCAAGGGTTTGTTCGCGCCCAACTGGTCAGTGGCGCCATCTATGCCTTGGCGTTTGTGCGCAGACGACACCCGTACATGTGCCTGACGGGGATAGATGAAGTTCCTCCACAACCTGACGGCGCACCTACGTCAATGGAGCACCATTACCGAGCTGTGGAGGGTGTGGCTATTGGTTTGGTCGACAAACGAGCATGACACCGAGTTGCAGCTTGAGCATGTGACCTTGCAGGTTCCGAAAGCGGAGCTGAAGGACTAGTTGCGCCCTTGAGCGAGTACCTTGTAGAATATGACTAGTTTGTTTGTAAATACAATGTATGTCGAGCTTTTAGCTCTTTGAGTTGTTCTGTTGCTATTTGGCGGTACAGCCCCTATTTACCAGGTTCTCATCTGTGTTTTATTTTGCTTTGGCCTTTATGGCGCAACCTCCAAGTATCGGGTGCCGATCTGAATTTTGTTTTCGTTGGCCTATACAACGCAGCCCCCGAGTATCGGGTGCGACGGAGGCGATTTTCTTTTGTTTGGTCTAACTCAACGGATCAGCCTCCGAGCATCGGGTGCCATCCCGGAGTTTATTTTCAGTTGGCCATACAACGTAGCCCCCGAGTATTGGGTGCCACGGAGGCGATTTTCTTTTGTTTTTTGTTCAACTCAATAGCGCAGCCCCTGATGCATGTAAAATGCATCCATGAACTTTGCACTATAATACTTGTATTCCATTCATATTTGCATGATATAAGGGGTATATTACTGTTATTTAATAACTAGGATAGTGGCCCGCGCCATGCGCGGGCAACATCTTTTTTCTTCTAGATCATCTATTATGCACTACTGAATGATTCATAGTGCCTATTTGTACTACTTTATCCTTGACTTAATGAAAAATTAACCGTAGGTGTTCCGCTTATGCCAAGATTGTCAAAACAATGGTTCATATGAATACGATTGTAATCCATTTTTCCTTACCGATTTAGGAGGTCCACCTATATACAAAAATATTGAACACAACACTATTGTTGACGCTGAGTGATATGGGATGAATCATGATCATCTTGTCCGTCTTCATTATTATTATTATTATTATTATTATTATTATTATTATTATTATTATTATTATTATTATTATTATTATGTCTTGTATGGCCTAATTATCATACATGCAAATTATTATTATATTATTATGTCTTGTATGGACTAATTATCATACATGCACACTTTACAATGTCAAAATATTTATCTTACAAATGTTAGCTAAATTTTCAAATACATGTAAATAATAGATTGATGATTAACCACGTGCATCATAAAAATTATGAATTTATTGTCATTTGAGCTAATCATATAGTAAAATGTTATTTGGAAATAAATTTGTACATGCACACATGGGTACATGACCTATCTTCTATGTTTAAAGGTTGTTCTGTGCTTTGAGATCAGCAAAAAGTATAGTGAAGGAAATGTTTTCACTCGAGTTTTACATTTCCTATAAACGAAGTCAGATGACTTTTCTTGACGTACATTTTGTGATGCCAATAAGGGAATCTATTTGCATCGGTGCTAGTTCTAAAATAAATTCATTTAATGATTGTTGCATTGTTGTGATGAGTTTTGACAACTCACACCATGTTATTTTTAATTTGGTCATTATATCTAAAACCTACTCTCCCCTAACATGCACCATGCAACTCGATGGGGGAGAGTCACTCAAGATTTGTTTTTCTCTCGTTAAGGTGGGAGAAATATTATTTAAGAGTTAAATATGAAAGGTCAAAAAAGGATATACTCACTTTATGTGAAGGCATGATTCATGGAGGAAAAATTATGGTTCCACGACTAATTCTAATTAATTAGCCATTAGAGCGTTCACATGTTGCACCTCTAGTGATTGTTGATTCATATAGGAAAATATGGAGCCCATAACACATCATTTTAATAGTATACTACTCTGACTATTTAAAACTGTGAACCAAAATTTTATAATCTCATTTTCAAAACAAAATTATAATTTCATTTTCAGAAAAATTACAATCTCGAGTTCGTTGATAACCTTAGCTAGAAAATCTAAGTGTTGAAGTTGATATAATGAAAATCTTACATTAGTTACAGACTGACATTCAAATGAAAAAATGCTGACACGTGGTGAGGTGGCATGCAATAGGCTCCACATAACATGTTTCCTTTATGAGTCTTATAGTAGGTTCACAAGAGAAGCTAATAAGCTATTATTGTTTCATATTTCAGCTTTGCTGAATGAATAATATGTTTTCAAGTGCGATAAACTAAGCATAATATGGTCATCACTGATCAAAGCAATATTTTTTCTTTTGCAGAAATTTATCAAGATGTACAACAGAGCGGCGAAGTGAAACTATTAGGAGTTACATACCTTGATGTGATCTATGTTAAGACCCTGCCTCATGTTGGACTTCAACATATATTGATCTCCTAAATATCTTAGCAGTTTCTGAGGTACGATCACATGTATGAAAGTGACATAACTAAAGTCTTAATACCAAAACTAACTGAGACATTTCTAGTGAGGAAGAACAGGAAATGTAAGGTATGTAATTGTACAGATACCTTCCAACGTGCATATAAAGAGGTGAACATGATAACGTACATGTGTTCGGTGAGCTTCCTGATTCAAGTACTGTTCCATATAACCTGGCGTATCAGACTGTCCCATAAATGACGGTAAAACTTTGGTACTCCCTCCGTCTCGGTTTATAGGGGCAGCGCGTGTCCCTAGATCGTCAATTTCACCAACTTAATATGAATTGCATAACGTAAAATATACACCATTAGAAAATATAACATCTAAAGTTTCAAACGGTATAACTTTTGTAATATATAACTCATATTAGGTTGGTCAAATTAACGATCTAGTGACTCGCGCTGCCCTTATAAACCGGGACGGAGGGAGTAGTTATTTCATCATGTCTGCACAACAGAAGTCACAATCAAATAAACTAATTTAGGCCAAGCAGTTCTATGAGAATATACGAATCGTTATATTAGCAAATTTCATTCGAAAAATGATGGAAATTCATGCAAAAGTAATTTCTCCTAACTAAATAGCCAACTATTTTTTGTGCATGCTACGTTACTAAACTATGACCTACTAATAGAAACAACACATCGTCCACGTGAAAAGAATCTATAAATTGCATTTACATCTACAATTGAATTTCACCTGCATGTTTTCTACAGTAAAATAAGTTCAATAATATGTACATATATGGTCACCGCTGAGCCTTTGTACTTATAACGAAGGAACAATTTAAGTATCAACCCACCGTCTTTTGACAGCCATTTGTTTTCAGTAGAAACCGTGTTTATGCAACTGCATTTAAAGCAGAATGCCACAATATTGATTCAAATGATTCTTCCTCAGTACACGCATACCGAAAAAACGGCCTATACCTTGGTATCACTCCTCATCAGAAAAAAGGCTGAGATTACAAAATAATACTCGTCGGATCCGAAAAAACGGTCGTGAGTTTGCCTAATACTTTGTACTGTCGCTATTGTTTTTGTGCGACAGTTAATATGGATCGGAGGTAGTATATGTTAGCAAGAATAGATGGAATGCAAAAAAATTATAATTCTGCAAATAACTAAGCAATTTACTTTCAGTCAGGTATCATCAAACATACATACTGGATTTCAGTAGACAACTTGTCGGATGCTTGTGCAACATTGATTTGAATGATTCTTCCTGAGTACATGCATACCGAAAATAAACGATCGTTACCGTGGTGTCGCTTCACATCAGAACAAAAGGTTGTTATTACAAAATAACACATGTTAGCAAGAATACATGAGTATACAAAGATCTTAAATAATTCTTCAAATAACAACGCAGTTTACTTCCACTCACATATCATATAACGTATCTAGTGGAAAATCATCTTAACTTATTGCTGGATTTTCTTAATCCATGTTAGTGGACAATATTGCTTGGAATATGTAATTCCAAATATTGTTAGGTAGAACGCCCATGAAGCAAAAAGTGTGAAGAATTTTCAGGACATGGCCGGCTGGTCAGTAATCTCTTTCCCTGATTCATGTTCATATGGAAAATACATATAGTATTTCTGCTACACTGCCAAAACAGAAAGTTGGAGACCTAATTATTGGCACTAACTCAACCGTGTTAGGACTACGGATAGTACAGTAAGTAGGAGAGCTTTGCAGAGCTAGGAAATAACACAATTATCAAATCGGTGAAGTACAGAGGTATGAGTTACCAATCAAATATACATCGAACTTTGAACTAAAAAGAATCCGCGGAACAACTCATCCAGAAGCCTGGGTCTTGCGGGCTATCCAGCTACACCAAGCGAATAAATATATGCAGCAAAGATATTCTTTCTAAATTATTTTTTTGTCGAAACGCCTGTGATTGGAGTACTATTAATCTATTATACATATATATCAACCTTTTTCCATGTGTGATGTTAATCAAAGAACAAAATAACAGGTGTACCTGCAAAGAACATCTAGACTTGCGGAGAGAATAGATCAAGCACCTGCCTACGCTTCAAGTTGCTGCTGACGCTGTGTAGGTTGACCGGCGAGCCACCTGCGAGTTGCCGGCCGGTACCTCCAGTCCTGGTAGCTTGGAGTGTGTACGAAAAGAACTGGGAGACCACCAACCAATCGAGAGGCGTACCAGCTGCATGTGTGCGTCTTCACTCTCGCATGGCCGGGATGCATGGGCCAGCAAAGAATCAGTAAGTCGATAGATCAGGATCGAAACTCTCGGCGTCGGTCGTGTGCCCGCGCGTGCAAGGGCCCTTCACCTAGGTTTAGCCGGCACCGGACTGCTGGCCGAAGATGGAGTAATGAATCACCTTCCTGCTCTCCAGCTCGTAGCCGATCTGTTTCCCGGCGGCTGACCTAGCTAGGGATCGATCTATGGCTGCGTTGTCGGCCCGGCGTTTTTTGGTTGTTTGACGAAACGTTTTTACACGGGAATAGAAAATACTTATGCGTGGCACAGGTGGGTAAATTTATTTCTATTAGCAAGATCGACCGGTTGTGGTTCCTCGGGGTATCAATTTAACGGCCAGATGTTTTGCTTTTTTGTGAGATTTTCTAGCATATTTCTCTCGCTTCTGGTTAACCCATCATGTACTTTTAATATATAATAGATTTTGGTAATTAATAATGATTTCCCCTATTTATGGAATTAATCCTGCGCAGGCAGAAAACCCCAATCTTTCCTTATTTATTTCAGGGCCTTAACGACGTCATAATGAGCTGCAAATTTACGGGGATCATTATTTTGGAAGGAGGAAGACCTCGGAGCAAAGGAAGCAAGCAAACGGAGGCCGAAGGGACGAAAGAGGGTGCCCCCACGCGGCCAGGTACAGGGGCCACGTGGGCCCACCTCTTTCGGGCCTCGTGGCTCCGTTTGTGCTAATCCTTCTTCCCGAAGCTTCCTCGTGACCTAAAAACGCCTATATAAAAATCCCCCCGATGTTCTTCGACGGGGGGGGGGGGGGGGGGGGGGGGAGGGGCGGCGGCAAACAGAGAAACACCAAAACGGAGATTAGAAGCTGCATATTGGAGGGGGAAAACTCCGGCGGAGCGCTGCCGGGGTGGTCTCCATCTCCCCCAACGACATCTCCACCGTCTCCATGATAAAGGGGGAGTAGTCTCCCTCGGGGCTGAGGGCTCATGCCGGTAGCTATGTGGTTTATCTCTCTCTCCCATGGTGTGATCTTTATGTGATCATGAGCTTTGTAATCTAGTTGAATCCATAGATGTTACTCTTCATCATCTTATGAATTATGCTACTCCAGTGGTTTTATTGATGTGATTTCTGGAGTCACCTTTGTCCCATGGTGTGAAGTTGACAGTGTGCGCACCGTGTGTGGCTCTTAGGCTAAAGATTACATGAATACTTATCATGAGTTATTATTTGTGTTGGATGTCTCTATGATATTGTGGTGTTTGTTAGTACTATCTTTGGATGCAGATAGTGACCGCATGAAGTGTCCATAGATGTGGAATACGAACTTTAAGGTGTGCTTTTTGTAGCCCTACACATTGGATTGGTGTTCGTTATCCAACCAGAGGATAGTTCGGGGTAGCATAGTGAAGAGAAAATATCTATGTATTCAATTATATTATTATTGTTGAGAGTGTCCACTAGTGAAAGTATGATCCCTAGGCCTTATTTCCAAGCACCGTTTACACCTTTGTCTTTTCCTCTTGCATTGAAGAAGATTGGGACACTTTCACATTCTTGTTTTGTTACATTAAACTTCCATCCATTAAATCAACCATCTTGTTCTTTAAACTTGTTTAGTGCATAATCAACTAAAATTTGTGACACTTTAGTTGTAGGGAATAGATAACTTTTCCTTCTTGCTCCTGCGGATCGATACCCTTCTTCCACATTGAGAGGTGCTACAGTGATCCCCTGCTCTTAGGGGTTATCAGCCCTCGAGCATCGGGTGTTATTCTGGAGTTTATTTTCAGTTGGCCATACAACGCAGCCCTCGAGTATCGGGTGCCACAGAGGCGGGTATTTTGGTGTGGAGTATATCAACTCTGAAGATAGAGGAACATTGCACTTTTATTATAGGAGACATAGTCTCAAAGATTACATCGGCGGCTGAAGAGCCTTATTATCAGTTGTGCTATGCATAGAAGCGTCGCAGATGTGCAGCGTTCCACGGGTTGTGCGAGAGCTCTCCGTTTCTTGGATTCTTCAAGCGGTACGCTCCTCCGCCGATGACCTCAGCGATGATGAAGGGTCCCTCCCATGGGGAGGCGAGCTTATGCACCTTCTTTTGTTTGAGCCGGAGCACCAGGTCACCTTCCACAAATGACCTGGTTCGCAGTCGACGGCTATGGTAGTTGCGCAAGCTTTGCTGGTATGTTGCGGTGCGGGCAAGTGTGATGTCTCGCGCCTCATCCAGCAAGTCGACATCGTCTTCGAGCGCTTCGTTGGCATCATCTTCATCGTATGCCACAACACGAGGTGCGTCGAAGCGCAGGTCGTGAGGTAGGACTGCTTATGTTCCGTACACCATGAAGAATGGGGTGTACTGGGTTGATCTGTTGGGCGTGGTGCGCAAACTCCACAGGACAGCAGGTAACTCCTCCACCCAGGCACTGGCCACGCGCTTGAGTGGCACGAACAAGCGTTTTTTTACACTGCTGCAACCGAGGCCGTTCACTTTTTCCACCTGTCCATTGGACTGTGGATGTGCGACCGAGGCGTAATTGAGCTTGATGCCTTATTCTTTGCAGAAGTCTTGGAACTCTTCAGCGGTGAAATTTGTCCCATTATCGGTGATGATGCTATGTGGCACACCAAAACGGAAAATGATGGACCTGGTGAAGTTGACGGCAGTTGTTGCCGCTGCGTTTGTGATTGGCATAGTCTCTATCCACTTTGTGAACTTGTCGACTACCACCAGGAGATGTGTGTGTCCACCACGAGCAGATTTCCTTAGTGGTCCGACCATATCGAGTCCCCACTGGGCGAACGGCCATGCCAGAGAGATTGTTTTCAGCTCTGAAGCAGGTGCGTGAGGCTTGGTGGCGAACTTCTGACAGCCGATGCATCGCCTGACGATGTCCTCAGCATCATGGAGCGCTGTGGGCCAGTAGAACCCAGCTCGCAGGGCCTTGGCGACTAAGGCCCTGCTGCTGGCGTGGTGCCCACATGTGCCGGCGTGGATCTCAAGGAGGATAGCCTTGCCATCCTCGGATGTGATGCACCTCTGGAGGATGCCTGATATGCTTCGCTTGTAAAGCTCTCCGTTGATTATTGTGAATGCTTTGGCACGGCGAGTGATGCGCCGTGCTTCGACTGTGTCTTCTCGAAGTTCTTGACGTAGCATGTACGCCAGGAATGGTTTCGTCCATATGGGCTCGACGAGGAACACTTCAACTGGTGGATTTGCCGAGTCGGGTGCCTCGGAGCTCGAGGCGTCAACCTCGGGTATCCCAATTGCTGGTGTAGAGGGAGCCGCAGGTCACACAACCTTGATCGACCTTTTGTTTATCTTTTCCAAGAAGACTCCGGGGGGCACCTTAGTTTTCATGGACCCGATGTTTGCTAAGGTGTCCACCTCTTCGTTGCTATTGCGCCCGACATGACGGAGCTCGCAACCATCAAAGTTGCCCTCCATGATGTTATAGAGGTTCCTGTATGCGATCATGTTGTCTGTTGCGGCGTCGTACTCCTTCATGGTCTGTTGTACAACCAAAAGTTGGAGTCTCCGTAGATCATTAGGCGGTCAGCGCCGCACTCCTTGGCCATCTTCATCCCATGTATGAGAGCTTCATATTCGGCTTCATTGTTGGATGGTTTCTCAAAGTCCATCTGCAGGACGTAGCGCAGCTTGTCACCTTTCGGTGATATGAGGATAACGCCTGCGCCTGCTCCTTCGTTCCTCTTCGAGCCGTCGAAGTACATGGTCCAAGAGTTTCGATGTATCAGGTACTGAGGGCAGCTGCATCTCCATCCATTCGGTGGTAAAGTCAGGTAAGACCTGTGCCTTGATCGATGTTGGGTGTTTGTATGTTAGGTCCAGAGGACCTAATTCGATGCTCCATTTGGCTACCCTGCCGGTTGCCTTGGAGTTGTTCAGGATGTCCGCAAGTGGTGCCGCGCTCACTACCGTGATCGGGTGCTCTTGGAAATAATGTGCCACCTTGCGCGAAGTCATGAATACACCATAAGCAAGCTTCTGGTAGTGGGGGTATCTTTGCTTGGAGAGGGACAAGACCTCGCTGAGGTAATATATGGGCCTCTGCACTCCATGGGCTCTTCCTTCTTCTGCGCGTTCGACCACCAGCACTGTACTGACCACTCGGTTCGTGGCAGCTATGTAGAGGTACAATGGCTCCTTCTCCCGAGGAGCTACCAGGATTGGTGGAGTCGATAGCATGCGCTTGAGGTTGATGAATGCTTCTTGAGCTTCTGGCGTCCACTCGAACCGATCTGTCTTCTTCATCAGCTGATAAAACGGGAGCGCTTTTTCGCCCAACTTGCTGATGAATCTGCTGAGTGCAGCTATTCGCCCAGAGAGCTGCTGGACCTCCCGAAGCTTTGAAGGCTCCGGCATCTTCAGGAGTGCTTGTATCTTCTCCGGATTTGGTTCGATACCACGTGCGGATACGAGGTACCCGAGCAGCTACCCGGCTGGAATGCCGAACACGCACTTCGTTGGGTTGAGCTTGATATGATACTTCTTGAGCGCAGCAAATGTTTCGCGCAGGTCATCAAGGAGCATTGCTTCTTTCTTGTTCTTGATGACTATGTCGTCAACATAGACTTGGACGTTTCGTCCAATTTGCTTCTTAAGGCAGTTCTGCATCATGCGCTGGTAGGTGGCACCCGCGTTCTTGAGCCCGAAGGGCATTGTTGTGTAGCAGTAGACACCGAAAGGTGTGATGAATGCTGTTTTGTCTTCGTCTTCCTCCTTCATCCGGATCTGGTTTTAGCCTGAGTAGGCATCCAGGAAGTAGAGGCGCTCGCAGCCTGCCGTCGAGTCAACAAGTTGGCAGATACGCGGCAGGGGGAAGTGATCCTTTGGACAACACTTGTTTAATGAAGTGAAGTCGACACACATGCGGAGTATGTCTGTGTTTTTCTTTGGCACCAGGATAGGGTTAGCCACCCAGTCTGACTTCTTGATCTCTCGGATGAACTTGGCTTCCAGGAGCCTATCGATTTCCTACCCGATGGCAAGACAAGATCTGTAGTTCGTGCTCGGCGAATTCCCTGGGTATGCCCGGCATGTCGGCTGGACACCAGGCGAACATATCCCAGTTCTCACGCAGGAACTCGAAGAGCGCTTTCCTATGCAGGAGGCAAGCTCGTCGAGACGAGGGCCGTCTTCTTGGGGTCAGTCGGATGTATCTGGTGCGCCCTTGTGTCGTTGGTCGCATTGAAGGACGACTCGGGCGGTGATTTTTTGCCCTCAGGGAAGAGGGTGCGATTGTTGGTGAGCGCCAGCTCCTGGAGCTGCTCCTGGGCTCCAAACGACTCAGAGATCTTGTTGAACTTGCGGTCGCACTCGTCGGACCGCTCGAAGTCGCCGTTGACGGTGATGGTCCCATAAGGTCCTGGCATCTTGAGCTTGAGGTAGGCGTAATGCGGTACTGCCATGAATTTGGCATAAGCTGGTTGCCCGAGGATGACATAGTATTGTGACTTCCAGTCCACCACCTCGAACTCTATTTTCTCCTTCCTGAAGTTCTTTGGCTCGCCGAAGATGACGTCGAGCGTTATCGTGCCCAGGGGGTATACCGGCCGCCCCGGTACGATTCCGTGGAAAGTGTTGACCGACGGCGCGAGGTTGGTTGTTAATATGTTCATCCCGCGCAAAATATCGGCAAACATGACGTTGATGCCGCTGCCGCCATCCATGAAGACGTGGCTCATCGCGAAGCCGCCGATCTGGGCGTCGAGGACGAGGGCTGCATGACCTGGCCGTGGCACTTGCGGTGGATGGTCGTCGCGAGAGTAGATGATGCTCGCGTGAGACCACCTAAGATATTCTGGCAGCGCCGGTGGTGACTTGACGGCAAGGTGCACCTGCCTCGTTATGATCTTCTGGTCCCGGTTGGAAGGGCGTCCCTTCTGTATCATGAACATGTGCCCGACGGGTTTTGGGTAGGAGTCTTCACCTGCTTGAGGTTCCTCGACGCGTGGTTGGAGCTGGATAGCTCCCGCCATATGTCCTGGTGGGGGCAGAGCTGGGGCAGATGGTGCTCCGATGGCTGGCGCGCCTGGTACGACTTGCGCCTGCTGCTGGAGGAGGCGTGTATACTGCGCATGCAGATCTTGAAAACCCTCACAATCCTTCATGAGGTGAGAGGACGTGAGGTTGCCATGCTCGTCCCTGAACATGTGGAACCTGCAGGCTCCTTGCAGAGTAGGGGGAGGGCGCGGCACTCGCCCGTTGCGCGACTGGCGTGGTCGCCACTCCTGCTTGATGTTCTTGTTGTCCTTGTAACCGGTTGTTCGGCTGCCGCTTTCATAGCGACTGCTGTCATGGTTTCTTTGCTCGCGGCTGTCGGGAAAACCCGCCGCCACGAGTTCTGCGCCTTCATTGTCATCATATGCTCGCGACTTCCGCTTGCGGCGGCGATCGCTGCTGCGGTGACTCCAGTGGCCTTGGTCGCCGTTCTCCGCGGGTGTGCCGCCGCGCTCGTTGCGTATAGAATCTTCCCTGTCTGCCCACTCGTTAGCAATTTGCATGAGGTGAGCGATGGTCTTCGGCTTTACTCTTCCGAGTGCCTCCTTCAGCTCAAGTCGATAGATGCCTCGGGTGAATGCGTATATTGCGTTATCGTCTGAGATCCTCTCTGCCGAGTTACGGAGGTGGGTCCACCGCTGGATGTACTCGTGCAGTGTCTTGTCCGATCGTTGCTTGAAAGCTCGAAGTTCTTCGAACGAGGCGGGCCGTTTGCATGTGCCGGCGAAGTTGCGGACGAAGTCTTCGCCAAAATCTTCCCAGCAAGTATATGCTCCCCGCGGCAAGCTTTTAAGCCAGGCTCGGGCAGACCCTGAGAGCATGAGCTGAATGTACTGCATGGCCGTGAAAGTGGAACCTCTCTGGCAAGTTACTGCCGTCAGGTAGTCCTCCAACCAGGCGGAGGGTTCTTGTAGACCATCGTACTTTGGGGTCTCAGAGGTTAGTCTAAATCCCTTTGGCATTTTTGCCTCTCGGATGCGGCGACTGAAGCATAATGCACCACAAGGTTCAAACTCATCTTCGGAGTCTGGATCGTCGCTGCTCGTGTCGCGTGCGGCCCGTCTTGAGCGGTTCCTATTAACCTTGCTCTGCGTGATGGCGTTGCGCGCATCTTCACCTTCCGCGAGATGATATCAGTCTTCTCGTCCGCGAGTTGCGCGATGCCTTCGATCGCGGGTGACGCGGTTTTCTCGATCATGAGCGGCACGCTCGTTGTTTACACATGTGATGCGATCCTCCTGATCGCGAGCAGCGCGGTCGCCTCGTTCGCGGGTCCGCGGTTCATGCTGTGGGCTTTGTTGGCGCCGTGAAGGCGCGTTGTTGGCAGCCGCTGCAGCTGCGGTTGGTTGTGGTCGTTCTTCTGGTATCAGCTCCGCACCTGCCAGGCTGACGAATTTGATTTGCTAGCGGTGCAAGGCCGCCCTAGGATCGTCCTTCGGAGGTTGTGTCGCCTGTAGGTACGTAGCCACCGACATGAGAGCGCCGGTAGCTGTTTTGGGAATTGGTACTCCCTCGTCATCCAGACACATGAAGGAGTTCTCCAGGTTGCGAGTGACGGTGGTCCTTGCCCCCTCCGACATACGCAGGTAGCGAGGCCGGTGGCGAGAGGGTTGAGATCACCCTGATGATTGGACGGATAAATCCGCCCATTGCGCGCTTGATAGGCTGGCTTGCCTTCTTCTTTCCACAAGGACTCTCTCCTGCTCCTTCAGCTTGATGCTTTCCTGCCATAACAGGTACTGGTAGCATTCCTAGTCTTCAGCCATGGCATCCCGCCGGAGCACCATCCGCCACGGCCTTTATTGCCTTTTCACCCATAGCCTTCTTCTTTCCGCAAGGACTCTCTCCTGCTCCTTCAGCTTGATGCTTTCCTGCCATAACAGGTACTGGTAGCATTGCTGGTCTTCAGCCATGGCATCCTCCACCGGAGCACCATCCGCCACGGCCTTTATTGCCTTTTCACCCATAGCTTGGGTGATATGAAGCTGAGTTCGTCCGTTCTGCAGAGTAACTGTGAACGGGTATAGGCGTTGCTCGGGCGGAGGAGCGCTTGGTGATGCTGCCGTTATGACGGCCGTTCCCGCGGCTGCTGTCATGTACATCTGCATGGGGAGGATGCGCGGAACTTCTTCCAGGTCCGAGTCGCTTCCAAAGACGGACTCGAAGGTTGCTTGGGTTTCGCCGACGAAGTGAGCAGAACTAAACGGCGGAGTCGATGAAGCGTAGGGCACGACTGCCAGCTCAGTCGTGCACGCAAGATTGGCGGTTGGCGATGAAGATCGCGGTGTCGCAGTCGAAAACGGCGCGATCTCGTTGAGCGAATCGCCCGAGAACTCGTTGGAGGAGGACATGGGGGACACCGATGCAGCCGTCGATGGGGTGGATTCCACCGTAGCGGTCGATGAGGTAGCGACTGCTGTTGCCGTGATGTGCGGTGTGTCTGTGAGACGGAGAATGCCCCACTTGTTGACAAAGAAGCGCAGTTCGCCGAAGCTTACAACCACGCCTGCGTGCCGATCCACGAAGGCCGGAAGCGTGACCGGCGAGTACGGGCTGAATCCCAGAGAGCCAAAGAAGATCGGCGATTGCAGATCCGGCGAGTCGCCGGTTGTCGATGATGAAGCCACCGAATCCGTAGATCCAACACCATTCTTTCCCACAGACGGCGCCAATTGACGTGGGGTTGCCACGCCAAATCCCTCGGAGGTCATCCTTGGGTTTAGAGAAGAGGAGAAGATGGTGGTGTTGGTGAATCCGTCGGCTGACAAGTACGATTTACCCAGGTTCAGGCCCCCGAAGGTAAAATCCCTACGTCCTGCTTGTCTGGTATTGATTGATGGAGCTTACAAAGGAGCTACAATGGCGAGATCGGTAGATGCGATCTCGCTAGGGTTTTGGTGGCAGGTATCAGCGTGTCCCTAGTCGGTAGCCCTCCCAGCCCTTAAATAGTATGGCTGGGTCTCGGGAACCCTCTACCGACTAGGGTTACAATTCGTAACCGACCTTGTCTTTGTCTAATCTTGGGCTTGTTTCCTTCGGTATGGGCCTTCTCTTTGGCCTTGTTCCGTGGGCCGTGACAATATTGAACACCAAGTATCCAATCCATGGGGCACCCGAAGGGTACACCCACATCATTACTGTTGCCAATATGTTGTCTAGCATTTTCAGATCTCTATAAAAAAACCTTAAGATCACCGACCAACAATTCTTAGTTTACACTTGGTTCACATACACCAAACGCAGATACACTGCTAACAGATAGTCTTCCTAGATTCAATCCCTCACATAATAAATACAAGGCATAAAAATCACAACATAAAGCGACTAAGTAAACCATCTTACTACTACCTCCGATCCGAAAAATGTGTCGTAAGTTTAGGAAAGGCTTAGACAAAACTTTAGCTAAAGCTGCGATAGTTAAATAGGATCGGAGGGAGTAATATACATTAGAACAACACATAAACATCCAACTTTTACCAAAACCCAAACATCAGGAGACATAACAGCCTGCCATTTACAAACACCACCCTTCTAGGCCTTACTTGCTACGCCGCAACGCCTACCACTACACGCTTACATCGTACCAAACTACAGCTACATAAAAGCATCCACATTAGCGAACTAGAACGTCGCCCGATAACCAAAATAACATGCAGGATGATAAACCGTTGATGACGTGAATCACACGTTCGCTGGGGAACCCCAAGAGAAAGGTATGATGTTGTAAAGCAGCAATTTTCCTTGATTACAAAACCAAGGTTATCGAATCTAGTAGGACTTGGAGAAGGCTTAGCGAGGTGTCAACGGCGCCGTTTACGATAATTGACGTGCACCTGCACACAATCACAAACAAGTACTTTGCCCCAACGAAACAGAGAGGTTGTCAATCTCTCTGGCTTGCCGAACACAAATGATTAATTGTGCAGATGTAAAATATGATGAGAGTGAAATATGACCAGTGAGCAAATGATGATGAAAAGCTATTTAAACGGTTGTAAACAATGTAGGAAAATAGGACCGGGGTCCACAGATCACTAGTGGTGTCTCTCCAAAAGATATACATGATGGGTAAACAAATTACAGCATGGCAATTGACAGAATTGTGGGCGCACAGCAATGCTATCACAAAACAATATAGTTAACCGTTTCATCTAATATGGGCATTACGTCAAAATACATAGACCGTTATCCAACCGCATCTATGACTAATAATCCACCCTGGGATCGCTATCCAGCATGTCACCCAAAAGTATTAAGTTGCAAGCAACAGATCATTGCAATAAGCAAAGTGTATAATGTAAGCAATGTAAATAACACAAGAAAATCACACCGCTATTTTCTCCCTAGTGGCAACAGCACATCTCTAGTCTTAATCGTTTCTGTCAACCCGAGCTCAGACAAAGAGAGGCATGAACCCACTATCTAGCATAAATACTCCCTCTGAAGACACTAACAATTACTTGGCCAAAGCATCCACTAGCATCGGAGAGCATGCAAGATCATAGATAAAACATAACACATAGATGAACAAAAGTAATGACTTCCACAATTCATCGGATCCATGCAAACACAATAATATAGCAGTTACAGATAATATGATCTTGATTATGATATGCAGATCACAAGATCTAAACAATGGAGTACAAGGAGGAGAGATAACCATCTAGCTACTACTATGGACCCGTAGTCCCGTGGTGGACTACTCATGCATCACTCTGGAGGCAGGCATGGTGGTGTAGATGCCTCCGGTGTCGATTCCCCTCTTCGGCAGGGTACCGGGAAGAGCTGCAAAACCCTCCTAGTCTAGGGTTGGCGATGGCTGCGTCCTCGAACGTCTTCAGGAAAATATGATCGGGGTACTTAGGGTTTTTGGGTCGAAGACTGATTTATAGGCGAAGAGGTGACTCGAGGAGACGAATGAGTCGCCCAGGTGGGGCCCAGGCGCTACCTAGGGTGGGGCCGCGCCTGGGGGGCGTCTGGAGGATGTGGCCTCCCCCTCCTGGCGTCCTTTTGGCTCCGTCTTCGTTTCATCTTGGAAATAAATCCCATAAATTTTCAGCGCATTCCGAGAAACTTCCCAGAACAACTTTTGTGACACAAAATACAGCAGAAAACAGGAACTGGCACTAGGCATCTTGTTAATAGGTTAGTTTCATAAATCATGCCAAAATGATATAAAAACATGTGGTACTTATATATAATCAAGCATGGAACATAAAAAATTATAGATACGTCGGAGACGTATCAGCATCCCCAAGCATAACTCCTGCTCGTCCTCGAGTAGGTAAGTGACAACAAAAATAATTTTTGAAGTGACATGCTGCCAACACAATCCTGATCATGTAATCATGTAAGGCATATAAACTGAATGCATTGATCCAAAACAAAGGTTAATTGAATGAAACAAACAATGATTAACCAGGTGTAACATCTAAGCAAGAATTTACTAGAAAAGAGTGCTTTGGAGATTTAAAAGTATAACACTTGACAATGATTGATAGCTCACAAATCAATATTAGTTCAACAAAGGAGTTTGGCCAACACAAAGGAAGATTTAAGATTTCAGCAAAAAGCTTCAACTTTCAACTTGTTTATCTCAAGATAAAGTCAATACAAAGTTTTCACAGTAGGACACAAAGATAACATGAAGTAAAACATGAACCAAAGTTGACACCAAGTGATTGCTTGAGGAGTTAAGAAGGAACAGGAAGACTGACTCAACATAAAAGTAAAAGAAAGGCCCTTCGCAGAGGGAAGCAGGGATTAGTCATGTGCTAGAGCTTTTTATTATTTTTTTGATTTTTTTTACAGAAGATTTTGAGATATGCATGCTTTCGTCAACGACTTCACAGTAAAGAAACTAGCTAGTCCCCCATTTCAAGCAAGACTTTTAGACTTTTGAGAGCGGCTGGTACTTAGAGGAATGAGGTCACTCCTCGTTCTCCTTTGTTTCACCACTAACCAATGTTTTGACTGATTTCTCAGGTTTGCATTGTGCGGAGGAGAATGGTGGGTTATATTTATATTTTGTTTAAGTCGCTCTCGGCAAATTCAAGTGAGGACGTGAACCATCAACACTGGGTGAAAGGGGGAAAATGGCCTTGCTTGTCACAGGTTATATCTAGCTTCCTACTGCTTCCTCATGAGCTTAAAACAAAGGAACAAAAAGGAGAATTTTGAAAGTTTTAAAGATAGCACATGAAAATTTTACTTGGAGTGGCAAAGAAATACCACATGTAGGTAGGCATGGTGGACACAAATGGTAAAGATATTTGGCTCAGAGAGTCGGATGCACGAGAAGTATTCCCTCTTGGTATGGAATTTTTGGGCTTAGCATGATATCAAGCAAACACATAACATCAACTTGGTTCAATGAATGACTACATATATACATCATGCATAACCACTAGACTTCACACCGTCTACCTTGTTAGCCCCTTTGAGAGCTACCAAGCAGGACAAGCACCACAATTTTAAAGCTTTACGGCAGTTCTTTACCTATCTATTCTTAATAGATGATCCACAAGTTTAAGCATTAGTCTACTTCATATCTCTAAATAATTGACAAGTATCAAAGATTCAAGACAGTGGTCTACAAGATTAAGCAGCACTTTTAACACTTCTTACATGATAATTTCCATTCAACCAAACACCAATCAACTTATTTGAAACAAAACTAAAAGGGTGAAACAACAAGAGCAATACTTTCTAACTACAAAAGCTAACAGCTCTGAACAAGAGATGCTTGAAAACAAGAGCTAGAAGCAAAAATAACAAAGGCTAAACACTCAACACATATAAGTGAAGAACATGAGTGTATACGAAAAAGCGGAGCGTGTCTCTCTCCCAAACAACATGCATGGATCCAAATTATTGCAAAGATCAGAGAGCAAAACACAAACAAACTGAAAGTAAAAACAAACTGACGCTCCAAGAACAGCACATAATGTGTAAAGGAATAAAAATATAGTACCATGAGAGAAACCGATGATTGTTGATGAAGAAGGGGATGCCTTGGGCATCCCCAAGCTTAGACGCTTGTGACTTCTTAAATATTTCAGAGGAGGGTCCATGGAGAGCCTCCCAAAGCTTAGGCTTTTATCCCTTCTTGATCTTCCTTCATCACCTCGCACTTGGATACTTGAAAACTTCCTTCACGCAAAAGTTATAGCAACTTCATTAGAGGGGTTAATCCACAAAACAATATCTTCCTTCAGTTCCAAAGCACATATCCTGAACTTATTTAAAAAAAACATTAGCCACTGTCATAAAGGTCTAAGTAAAGCTCTAGCTTTGAAAAGAACTTCACTTTGCTCGTGAAAGAAGCAATGCAAAACTAAGGACAAAATCTGTCAAATACAGAACAGACTGTAAAGATTAGTTTTTTCGGGGCACTTCTGTACCTCAAATCAGAAAATCTAAAACTAGAGAAAGGTAGACAAAACCCTGATGCTTGCTGTCAAAAATTTGCAGCCATAGATGACGTTCTGTGATTTTTTGGATTTTTGAACAGTGAAGAACAGAAATCTGTTTCTGGACAACAAACTCACCAATTAGTCTTCCTCTCTTTAGAGGCTATTCTTGGCACCAAAACCAAAACAAAAAGACACAAGGGAGTTGTTACAGAAGTAACATCACCAAAAACTAAAACAAAACAGTAGGTAAAAATAAAATGTGTTGCCTCCCATAAGCGCTTTTCTTTAACGCCTTTTAGCTAGGCTTGATAATTTAATGATGCTCTCATAAGAATAAGAGTTGAAACACAAAGAGAGCCTCAAGAAGCAAATATGAAACATATTTAAGCCTAACCCACTTCCCATGCATAGGAATCTTGTAATCAAATAAATCCACGAAGAACATAGTGATAAGCATTGGAAGATAAAACAAGAGCAATTTCAAACCTTTCGACATAAAGAGAGGTGTTTTGGTGACATGAAAATTTTCATAACCATATTTCTCTCTCTCAAAATAATTTCCAGTGGCATCATGAACAAACTCAACAATATAACTATCACATAAAACATGATTTTCATGATCTACAAACACATAATTTTTATTAAGCTCCAAAATAGTATGATCAAAATAAACAGAAGTCATGACCTTTCCAATCCCATTATTAAACATGTTTCTTTTTGTTTTCTATGAGTTTGTGTGATGTTTAATAGGGGAATCATGGTCATAAGTGTAGCAAGTATCAATTTCCTCAAAAAGGGATATTTCAAGAGAATCCATAGGAACATAACATTCATCCTCCTTTGGTAAGCATGGAGGGCAATCAAATAATGTAAGAGTTAAAGAGTTACTCTCATTAGAAGGTAGGCATGGGTAGCTAATCCAGTTTCCCTCCTTTTGTTTGTCACTCTCTTTCTCTTTTTCATCAAATGAGCTTCCAGTTACAGCAATTTCTTCTTCCATGGTTTCCTGCAAGGCATTAGTCTCTTCTTTTGGAGGATAAGTTCTCCCAAGAAATTCAGTAATATAAGGATTATCATTGTAATACTCAAGGCAATATCCAAGTATATCAAAATTTTCATATTTGTAAGAAGCATCATCAATATCTTTAAGCACAGAAGTAATTTCATAGGCACCCATAAAAGCAACAAATTCTTCAATTTGTTCAAAATTATCAAAATCATAGTTTCCTTTAGCATAAGAAGCCAATATTTCATTATCATTATAATCACATTGGAAAGGGAGGTGTTTATGCCTCCTACAGCAAAAAGATTCATTAAAGCACCAGGATTCATCATATGTAGAGCAAAAGTTTTTAGCAAGACTATTCAATTTATTTATTTGTGCCCATAAGTGTTTCCCTTTTTCAGACAAGCGGTATTCCTTATAATAATTTTGTTGTTCCTCCGTGAACCCACCTTGCCAATAAGATCTAGTCTCAAACAAAGTAACAATTGATAGCAAGTAAAGAACTAGACATAATATCAAGCAAAACGATAAAAAGACTAGTGCTGGAATTTTTATTTTTTTGTGTTTTTCAGTTTTAGAGCAAACGAAAGGCAAAACAAGACTAACAAAAAATATACTAGGCAAGAAATAACAAAGTAAAGTGAAAGGATGTGTGAAACTCCCCTAGCTGAAGCTTCCAAGTCCCCGGCAACGGCGCCAGAAAAAGTTGCTTGATGACGTGGATCACACGTTCGCTAGGGAACCCCAAGAGGAAGGTATGATGCAGTAAAGCAGCAGTTTCCCTTGATTACAAAACCAAGGTTATCGAATCCAGTAGGACTTGGAGAAGGCTTAGCGAGGTGTCAACGGCGCCGTTTACGATAATTGACGTGGACCTGCACACAATCACAAACAAGTACTTTGCCCCAACGAAACAGAGAGGTTGTCAATCTCTCTGGCTTGCCGAACACAAAGGATTAATTGTGCAGATGTAAAATATGATGAGAGTGAAATATGACCAGCGAGCAAATGATGATGAAAATTTATTTAAACGGTTGTAAACAATGTAGATCACTAGCGGTGTCTCTCCAAAAGATATATATGATGGGTAAACAAATTACCGCATGGCAATTTGAAAGGATCGTATGGGCACCTAGAGGGGCGGTGAATAGGTGCTACACCAAATTTTAATAATTTTTCGATTTTAGGCTTGACACAAAGATAAATTCTCTAGATATGCAACTATGGTGAATTTACCTATATGACAAGCAAGCAACTACGACTAGGCAAATAAACACGATACAAGTAAAGGGAAATAAGGAAGAGAGATAACCGAAGTGGAAGCACGCTTAGACAAGGATATATTCCCGAGTTCCTCCTTGTTAAGGGAGTATGTCTCGTTGGAGGGGTGTGAGCTCGCCACTAAGGCCTGCTCAAGATGCCACAAAAGGCCTCACCCTATTCTCCGATGAACCGCACCCAAGGGTTTGGTTCACCTTCCACTATCGGAATCCTTCAAGGCGGAATCCGGAGCCTTTATAACGTTCTTGGGGCACACACCCACAACTTAATTGGGGGCTCCCAAATCAACCAATCTGTCACGGTTACAACAAGTAGTAAGCAAATGAATCTAGGGAAAACACAAGCAAACCCTAGAAACGAAATCCCTCAAGTAAATGAGGGGGAAATGAAGAACGGCTTGTTGAAGATGTAGATCGGGGCCTTCTCCTTCAATCCTCCAAAGATCAACGAGTTTGGGTGGAGGGATTGGGAGATCTCTTCGATTTGAGCTTTTGCTTGTAATGGAGGAGAGAGAGTTGCAAGAGCTAGTTCTTGAAGGGGAAGAAGGCCTCAATATATAGGGGGGGGGGGCAAAAACTGACCGTTGCCCCCTTTTGGATCCCGGGGTGCCCGGTAGTACCGGCCCGAGGGCGGTACTACCGGCCCCTGAGCCTTTCCACTTTTTCTGGCCAACCTGGTAGTACCGTCTCTAGAACGGTACTACCGGTCCCCCGGAATATGTCAGCCCACCCAAGCGGGGCGGCACTACCGGCCGACTACCGCACCTCTAACAGAGGAAAAACACGGTAGTGGCCCGGTAGTAGGGTGGTAGTACCGGACGAGCGGTACTACCGACCTACTGCCGGCCAACTGCTGCAACTCAAATAGAGGCAAAACGCGGCAGTCGCGCGGTACTCGCCCGGTACTTCCGGGTAGCCCGGTACTACCGCCTCAGCTAGACAAAGCAGAGCAGCCCAACTTTAATACCTTGCTCTTATCCTTTTTCTTGAAGAAACTAAAGGGGGCTTGTGTGAGATGACCTGGGACTTTAAACACACGAATGTTAGGCCGCAAAACGTGCTGTCATCAACTCCAAAACATTAGGGATATACATGTTCTTTCACAATTGACAGAATTGTGAGCGCACAGCAATGCTATCATAAATCAATACAGTTAACCGTTTCATCTAATATGGGCATTACGTCAAAATACATATATTGTTATCCAACCGCATCTATGACTAATAATCCACCCCGGGATCGCTATCCAGCATGTCACCCAAAAGTATTAAGTTGCAAGCAACAGATCATTGCAATAAGCAAAGTGCATAATGTAAGCAATGTAAATAACACAAGGAAATCACACCGATGTTTTCTCCCTAGTGGCAACAACACATCTCTAGTCTTAATCGTTTCTGTCAACCCGAGCTTATACAAAGAGAGGCATGGACCCACTATCTAGCATAAATACTCCCTCTGAAGACACTAACAATTACTTGGCCAAATCATCCACTGGCATCGGAGAGCATGCAAGATCATAGATAAAAGATAACACATAGATGAACAAAAATAATGACTTCCACAATTCATCAGATCCATGCAAACACAATCATGTTCAGTTACAGATAATATGATCTTGATCATGATATGCAGCTCACAAGATCTAAACAATACAGTACAAGGAGGAGAGACAACCATCTAGCTACTGCTATGGACCCGTAGTCCCATGGTGGACTACTCACGCATCACTCCGAAGGCAGGCAGGGTGGTGTAGATGCCTCCGGTGTCGATTCCCCTCTCCGACAGGGTGCCGGGAAGAGCCGCAGAACCCTCCCGATCTAGGGTTGGCGATGGCGGCGGCCTTGGACGTCTTCAGGAAAATATGTTCGGGGTACTTAGTGTGCGCCATGCCCCGCTGCCGCCAGATTAATGTGCGCCATGCCAAGCTTCTCCCCGATAACTACAGAAAGATCAACGACCTTGCCCATCAGCTGACCGAAGTCAGCAGGCCCGCACTCAGGACAAATCCTGATGGCAGCCGCGTTGCAGATCACCTCGCACACACGTCGAACAGCAGCCAGGTCCTCTACAGCAACAGTCCAACCCTGTTCTAGAACATCGGTCTTCTCCACAACTTCCAGCTTCTCAATGACGGACATTCGTTTCCTGCTCCTTCTCCAACACAGCTTGTTGCGCCTCGCGTTCCGCAGTCTACATGTTTGCCCTAAGCATCACAGCCTGGCGACGCATGCGATTCACACGCAGCCAGTTGACATTGTCAACAATGATGTTTCGCCTCCATCTCAAAAGATGGATGAAACGCTCAGCCACGTTCTCCTCTGCCTAAGTAACACTGCCCTTGACATGCCCTGTACAGCGCATGACAACGGAGCAGCCAGGATGGCAACCCTAGAAACTAGGCTCTACACCGCGGACACAAAGCCTCCATTCGTCTGCTCCGTCCGGAAACTTGCCTCAGAGCCGCCAGCCCTCATCTGCACTTCTCCAAGTATAATTCGATGGGGAACACGAGCGAACACGCAGTCTATTGTACATGGTGAAAACAAGGAAGGCAGCAATAAGAACCAACATACAAAATTAGAGGAAGATCACACTAAGAAACAATCCATTGTAAACATTGACCGTCAACAACACCATACACAGCGGTTGCCGGATCTGCCACCGCAGGCTCGTCGACCGCCATGTCAGCCAGGGGAGTTGTTAGCATAAAACCACCACTTTTCAGGTCAAATTCTGGAAAAACCACCACTTTATGTTTTTTTCAAAATGTGGCCACTAGTCGGTAAGTTTGTTGCAATGTACACTAAAACCAAGCTAAACACGAATTGACACCAAATCTGACAGCGGGACCCATTCTCCGGGCTGACGTGGCGGTCCCGGACGGAGCACCGTTAACTGTTTTGCATGTAGGTCCTCAGGTTTTGAATAGAAATTACGCACGGGTCCCCGGACCATGCAGTTTTCAGAAAACATGTTATTTACTTTTCAAACCTTCGTAACTTTTGAATACAAATTCAAATGGAAAAACTTTTAATATAAAAAGTGCTCAGAAATATTTGAATATTTCAAATATAAACTTTTTTAAAACCTTCATAACTTTTGAATACAAATTCAAATAGAAAAACTTTTAATATGAAAAGTGCTCAGAAATATTTGAATATTTCAAATATAAACTTTTTAGAAACCTTCATAACTTTTGAATACAAATTCAAATGGAAAAACTTTTAATATGAAAAGTGCTTAGAAATATTTGAATACTTCAAATATAAACTTTTTAAAAACCTTCATAACTTTTAAATGCAAATTCAAATGGAAAAACTTTAAATATGAAAAATGCTCAGAAATGTTTGAGTATTTCAAATATAAACTTTTTAAAAACCTTCATAACTTTTAAATAAATATTCAAATGGAAACACTTTTAATATGAAAAGTGCTCAGAATTATTTGAATACTTCAAATATAAACTTTTTAACCTTCATAACTTTTAAATGCAAATTCAAATGAAAAAACTTTAAATATGAAAAATGCTCATAAATGTTTGAATATTTCAAATATAAACTTTTAAAAACCTTCATAACTTTTAAATACAAATTCAAATGTAAACACTTTTAATCTGAAAAGTGCTCAGAAATGTTTGAATATTGCAAATTTGAGTCTCCAGATCCGCCACTGCATCGTAGCCGTCGAACCCTGCCTTCGCCGCCGTCGCGTCCAATATCACGACACCCTCGAAAAATGCGGCCATGGCAGAGCCCAAGTCGAACCCTATTAAAAAGTTTGTATTTGAAGTATTCAAACATTTCTAAGCACTTTTCAGATTAAAAGTTTTCTCCATTTGAATTTTTATTTAAAAGTTATGAAGGTTTTCAAAAAGTTTATATTTAAAGTATTCAAAGAATTCTGAGCACTTTTCATATTAAAAGTGTTTCCATTTGAATTTATAATTAAAAGTTATGAAGGTTTTTAAAAAGTTTATATTTGAAGTATTCAAACATTTCTGAGCACTTTTCATATTAAAAGTTTTTCCATTTGAATTTGTATTTAAAAGTTATGAAGGTCTTTAAAAAAAAGTTTATATTTGAAGTATTCAAATATTTCTGAGCACTTTTCATATTTAAAGTTTTTCCATTTGAATTTGTATTCAAAAGTTATGAAGGTTTTTAAAAAGTTTATATTTGAAGTATTCAAATATTTTTGAGCACTTTTCATATTAAAAGTTTTTCCATTTGAATTTGTATTCAAAAGTTATGAAGGTTTTTAAAAAGTTTATATTTGAAGTATTCAAACATTTCTGAGCACTTTTCATATTAAAAGTTTTTCCATTTGAATTTGTATTCAAAAGTTATGAAGGTTTTTAAAAAGTTTATATTTGAAGTATTCAAACATTTCTGAGCACTTTTCATATTAAAAGTTTTTCCATTTGAATTTGTATTTAAAAGTTATGAAGGTTTTTAAAAAGTTTATATTTGAAGTATTCAAACATTTCTGAGCACTTTTCATATTAAAAGTTTTTCCATTTGAATTTGTATTTAAAAGTTATGAAGGTTTTCAAAAAGTTTATATTTGAAATATTCAAATATTTTTGAGCACTTTTCATATTAAAAGTTTTTCCATTTGAATTTGTATTCAAAAGTTATGAAAGATTGAAAAGTAAATAACATGTTTTCTGAAAACTGCACGGTCCGGGGACCCATGCATAATTTATGTTCAAAACCTAAGGACCTACATGCAAAACAGTTAACGGCGCGCCGTCCAAGACCGCCACGTCAGCCTGGAGAATGGGCCCCGCTGTCAGATTTGATGTCAATTCGTGTTTAATTTGGTTTTAGTGTACATTGCAACAAACTTACCGAATAGTGGTCACATTTTGAAAAAAAAACATAAAATGGTGGTTTTTCGGAATTTAACCTGAAAAGTGGTGGTTTTATGATAGCAACTCCAACCAGGGGAGCCACACCTGAGCCGCAACAGCTTCACCAACGCCACCATCCAATCCACGAACAACAACATGCACGTCATCATGCTGCGGAGGAATAACCTCTCCCCTAAGCGCATCAGCGCCAAGACCCCCTTGCACCATCTCCATCACAGGAACTTCACTCTGAACTGTCTAACACTAGGACAAATAAGAAAAGAAGAGAAGCAGCGCGGTAACTGAAACGGAGCAGTCGAGGAAACCATTATATACCACACAAGGCCCACCCCACCGTGTCCTTTGAAATGCAACTGCTCATTTTTTTCTTTGAAATGCAACTGCTCGTTTTTTTCTTGCTAAGTCAACATTCATTTATATTTTTATTTTTCAGTTTCTTATTTTCTTCGTTCCTTTTCTGTATTAAAATTTAATTTTATCTTCTCTTCTATTTTCCTTTATAATATCTTTTCTTTCTTTTAGTCTTCATTTTTATGTTTTTTTTTCATGCTGCGTTATATATTTTTTTTCTGTAAAACATATCCATGGTAAAAAATTCATATTTTTATTTATTCTTTCTTATTTATTCTTTGCAAAAAACATATTCTCGATATCATTTTTTATTTCTTTATACTGAAAAATATGTTCATGTATTCAAAGAAATGCCCATGTGCTATATTTTTTCAAAGAAATTCTCATATGTTATATTTTCAACGAAATGCCCATGTGTTATATTTAAAAAATGTTAATGTATTGAGAAACACGTCCACGTGTTGCAATAAATAATTTATGTTTTATGAAATAAAGATCTCATTAAAAACACTTGTTTGAAAAATTGCTCATGTGGTTTCAGAAAAAATAATGAGTTTACAAAATATTCAAGGGTTCGGAAATATGTTCATGGTGATTCAAAAAAATCATGGTTTGTTAAAAAAATTCAAAGGACAAAAAACATTCACAAGTTAAAAATGATTTTCACCAGATTAGAAAATAAAGTACACCGATTCGAAAAAAATGCTCACGAGGTTTCTAGAAATGTTCATAGGTTATAAATTATTAGAGTTGAGTTTGAGTTAGAGTAGGACTCTAGTCCTAAGTCGGTTTAGGGCCTAACCCTAGGCCGGCCGACCCCCCCCCCCCCTCCCCTCCTCCTCTCTTCTATATAAACTTTGTACTATTGTTCAAATCAATACAAGTTATTATTATCCCAAAATATCATAAATAATTGTTCACGTGTTCAAACATATGAACGGGTTTAAATAATATTCGCGGTGATTAAAATATAACCGTGTTCGAATAAATGTACACGTGGTTTCAAAAAATATTTACTGGTTAAAGCTAATGTTTACGTGCAAAAAATGTACATTTGCATTTCAGAAAAAACTTACGTTTTCCAATTTAAGAAAATGCTCACCAAGGTAAAATGTTCACGCAGTTTCTAGCTTTTTAAAACTAATATTACTTAATATTTTCTCTCACCATAAAAATCGTTCAAGTAATACCTCAAATTAATCTTATAGAAAAGGTTCACAATGTGATAATAAATCGTTCACCAAACCTACGTCTACCTACTATTTTAAAGGAAATTTTTATTATATAATTATTACTGGAAAATATATTCATATAAGTAATATTAGTAGTGGCATTTTGTAACTATTCAAATAAAGAGGTAGCGCAAAAACAAAAGGAAAGGGTACAAATGGAACGAACCAGACAACCAGTCAAAGAAACATAAAAACAGAAGAAATGGTCATTCTGGTAAAATGGGGGGGGGGGGGGGGGGGGGCGCTTGTTAACATCTCGGGGATGGTGAGCAACCCGTCCTCCGCCTCCTCCTCGTGACACGCGTCCACCGCGGGACCCACACCAACTCCAACTGCATCTTATCCCTTCCCAACCAGGCAACCACACACCACGCACTCGTCCCCTCCTTTCTTTTTTTCCCCATGAGCGGCCATGGAGACGGAAAGGTCAAGCACTGCCGGCGTCACACGCCGCGACCCTGTCACGGCGTTCTACATCGCCCACCGCATGACCGCCACCGTCGCCCCACCACACCTCCGCACATAGGGCCCCACCCTCTTCTATGACGCGGCTGACATCGAGGCCGAGATCGGGGTGTCAAGCTCGAGGGGGCCGAGCTCCTAGGTGGATGGCGTCAAGGGGACCGTGGTGGGCGGTCAGCGCTGGCTACCCAGAGTTTTGTTGCGAGGAGTGCAAGTGGCGGTGCTACGATCGGCGGCCGGCGTCGTTACCAGCAGCGTGTCGTCGTGCTGCCACCCGTGGACAGCGGTGCGGCCTGCGCTCAAGAGGGCAGCGGTGCTCTCCTAAGTCGGCGGTGGTGTTTCCATGGCTACGAGAGCAAATTTGTTTGATTATTTTTTGTCCTTTTTTCTATGTGGTGCTAATTTTGAAAGCTTTTGTAGCATATAATTTGTCCATAAGATGCATTTACTTTCCAGAGGTGCAAATCCTTAGATTTTTTGTAGTAAATTTCTTCTCCTTTTGATGCAAATCGACATAAGGATTGTAGCAGATTTTTTTAGGGCGTTTCAACCTGTCATGGCGGTGCCCCCGAGCGGTGCCAGCGATGGCCGGAGTTGGGATGTCGGCGGTGCTGCCAGCCAAGGACGGCGATGCTACCCGTCCTAGATGGGGTTGCTATTGCGATGGGCGGCGGATCTGGTAGTCATGGACGCTGGTGCTCCGGCGAGCGGTGGTCGACAACGGTGACTCGGCGAGGTTTTTCACCGGCGGTCTGAAGGCAGCAGTCGAGCTACGGGGTAGCAGGGGAACGTCAAGGTGCCAGGGGGGGTCGCTGTTGCTGTGTTTCTTGTGTAGATTTTTCGTATGGCCAGGTGTATGTGCGTTGTTCTCATTTGATCACATGGTCCTATGCATATTTTTATCGGACTGCTAGCGACGCGGGGGACCGGGCGTTTTGATCCCCCGAGGATGCTCAGCCGTAAAATCGGCCAAACCCATCAAGGCAGGGGATACGCGGGAGTACCCGATGGGAAGCGCTGCGTCCCCCAGGGGATCAAAACGTCCGATCCCCCGGGTCGCTAGCCGTCCGATCAAAATGCTCAAAACCGTGTGATCAAAATAGGAAGAGTCAGCCTGTCTACAGCTCACGTGCTCCGCGTAGAAACACAACGACACCCGCTGCACCTCGACGCTCCCCTGCTGCCGCGCTCAACCAGTGCCTTCAGAAGCTCTGGTGAAACCTCATCTAGTCACCATCGTCGACCACGCTTACCGGAGCACCGTCGTCCGTGACTGCCAGAACCGCCGCCCATCGCTGTAGCAGCCACGATTGCGACGCTTAGCATCGCTGTCCATGGCTGGCAGCACCGTCGACACCCCAATTACAGGATCACAACACCGGGCAGCAGCACCATATGTCCCAGGCTCCCAGCACTTGCAGCATCGTCGTCGTCGACCACCGGTGGTAGCATCGCCTACCTTTACTTGCAGCACCGCCGCCAATGGCCGGTAGCACCGCCGCTCCTCATGGAAAGCACCACCGCCGACCTAAGGGAGCACCGCTGCCCCCCATGGTAGCACGCCCTTGAGCGCAAGCAGCACCGCCGCCAATGGTCGGTGCTACCGCCGCCCCCCATGGAAGCACCACCGCCGACCTACGGGAGCACCGCTGCCCGCCCATGGTAGCACCGCCCCTTTGAGCTTAGACATCACCACCACTGACGGACGGTAGTACCGCTGCGCCGCATGACAGCAGCACCGCTGACTTACGGGAGCACCGCTGCCCTCCCATGACAGCACCGCCCTTGAGCGCAGGCAGCACCGCTGCCCGCGCGCCATTGGTAGCATCTCCGGCCGCTCCAGGTAGCAGGGCCGGCCGCCGCTCGTAGCATCGCTTCCCACCTGTTGCAGCACTTGCAGTCCTCGCAGCAAAAACGATGGATCGCCATCGCCTGCCGTCCAAGCTCGGCTTCCTCGAGCTCGACCTCGCTGGGCTCGACGTCTCCCGCGTGTGAGTAGGTGAAGAGGGTGGGGTGTACGTGTGGAGGTGCGGTGGGGGTGCTAGTGCCGGGTAGGCAGCGGAGAACGCCGAAGCCTGGTCGCGGCGCGCGGCTATGGCGACGGCAGTGCGTGGCTGAAAAAAATCGATGCTGGTGTGACTTTCCGTCTCCATGGCCGGGATTGGGAAAAAATACAGAGAGGAAAAGTATGCGTTGTGCGGCTGGGAAGGGATAAGCACGTGGTGAGCAGTTGATGTGGGTCCCGCGTTGGACGCGTGTCGCCAGCAGGAGGCGGACGATGCGTCGCGCGCGAGCCCCCGGGGGTTTAGTAGCGTTTCCCACCCGAGATTTGCCGCTAGGCCCCGCTTGGCTCATAGTTTTTTCTGTAGGCTCATTTTTTCTTACGCGCGTAAGAGCAACTCCAGCCGTTGGCCCCCCCAGGGTATCCGGCGAAGGCTTTTAGCCCGTTCGCCGGCGCCCCCCAGGCCTTGGGGAGGCCTCGGTTCCCACCCGCCCCCCCAGTTTTCAGCCCCAAGGCACTTTTTTTTTTGAATCGGCGTGTTCCCGCTACATATCGGCGATCATCGATAGTCCGGTCAAGCTCAAAAGAAAACATAATTCGGTAAAAAAAGAGGCCAAATCGACGACGTCGACCTCAAATCGCCGGCTCGTCGTCCTCCACTTGCACCACGACGGAGAAGTCGGTCGATGGCGCAGCGATCTGCGGCGACGATGCCGGCTCGTCGTCCTCCACTTGCACCACGTAGGAGGGAGCGGTCGATGATGCAACGATCGGCGGCGACGATGCAGGGGTAGTACTGGTGCTCGGCGTCGTTTTCGTGGTGGAGCCTTCCGTTGTCGGAGTCGGGGTCATCGTCGGGAGTGGAGTCGGGGTCGGGGTCGGGGTCGGGATCGGCGCGGGTATCTCGTTCAGGATGAGGTCGCGCTGGCTCATGTACCACGCCTTGACCTTGGCGTCCATGATCGTCGCCGGGTCGGCGCTCATTAGGAACGCCAGATCGGTGTTCCTCTTTTTGGCCGCCCCCTCCCCCTCCCCCTCCCCCTACCCCTCCCGCCCCCCGCCATCTTCGCCGGTGGTTCTTCGCCGGCGGCTCGTGGGTTGTTGAATTTCTTGGGCGCCATATGGGAGGCGATTGCCGCGGGAAACGGCGGGAGCTACGGTATATGGAGAAGGAAAATGGAGGGAAAGCGAAACAATAATGGCGGGAATCGTGTTGTCTCGCCGACAGGGCTGGCCCGCGCGGCGTTTCCCTTGCGCCGGCGCCCCCAGGCCGAACCCAGCGCGCTGGGTTCGGCCTGGGTACGCCGGATAACTTTTGGGCCAAATCCGGCGAAAAACGAGACCCTGGGGGCGCGACTGGGAGAAAAATCGTCCGCCGGCGTCCAAAAAACGGTCCTGGGGGGGCTCTCGGGGGGACGGCTGGAGTTGCTCTAAGTTGTCGGGCACAACAATACGTCCGGATTGTTTCCGGACCTAGGTAGGTCCGTAGAAATCGTCGCGTCGTATGAGCGTTTTCCGGCCGGAAACGATACGGAACCGGAAATTTAAACGGCCATCCAAGTGTGATTACTGGGCTTCGCCGTATTTTTTTCCAGAGCACGCTAATACCGGACTTTACGGCGAACCCTATATACCGCGTAATGCGGACCGTGCACCGCGCCGCGCACCCCCTCCGCACTAATGGGCCGGCCCAAATAGCGCTCCACTAGTTAGTTTTTTCTGTTCTTTTTCTGTTTCTTTTTTCGTTTTTCCTTTTTCTTTTTTCTTCTTTTCGTTAATTATTTCTTTCTTTTTTCTCTTTATTTATTTATATATCATTTTTCTATATTTTTTGTTATATTTTTTAGTTTTAAATAAATATTTATGTTATGGACAAAAATATGAATAGTTTTTAATGTTCTTAATGAATTTTTAATAACATAAAAATAATTATTTTTTTAAAAATCAAATAACATAAATTTCATGTTGAAAAATATCATTCAAATAACATAATTGTTCATGTTTCGAAAATCGTTCAAATCAGGAAAATGTTTTATTAAAATCGTTCAAATAACATAATTGTTCATGTTTCGAAAATCGTTCAAATCAGGAAAATGTTTTATTAAAATCGTTCAAATAACATAATTGTTCATGTTTTCACAATCGTTCAAATAAGATAAATGTTTTATAGAAAATTCGTTCAAATAACATAATTGTTCATTTTTGGAAAATCGTTCAAATAACATAATTGTTCATGTTTTCGCAATCGTTCAAATAAGATAAATGTTTTGTTGAAAATTCATTGAAATAACATAATTGTTCAATTTTGGAAAATCGTTCAAATAACATAATTTTTCATTTTTGTAAAATCGTTCAAATAAGATAAATATTTATTGAAAATTCGTTCAAATAACATAATTGTTTATTTTTGGAAAATCGTTCAAACAACATAATTGTTAATGTTTTCACAATCGTTCAAATAAGGTAAATGTTTTGTTGAAAATTCATTCAAATAACATAACTGTTCATTTTTGGAAAATCGTTCAAATGAGATAATTGTTCTATTAAATAATCGTTCAAGTAACATAAAATTTCATATTTGTAATATTCGTTCAAATAACATAATTTTTCATGTGTGAAAATAGTTCAAATGAAATAAACATTTTACATATATAAATATTTTTATGACAATGGTTTTTTGTTTTTCAGAGATATAGACACATTGTCTTGTTATTAGTATAAATACAAAAAAGAAAAATGAAAACAAAAAAAGAAACAAAAAAAAAGAAATAAGGAGTATCTGCGCATGTGGGGCGGCCCATTTTCGCTGGGAGGGTGCGCGGCGCGTCGAAACCCCCACGTACCGCGGGGTATAGGAGCTCCCGGACTTTACTGCGGGATTCCAACCAACCAAGCGGTGGTAAACAGGAGCTCGGGGTGGGGCTGGTCGCGGGACCCCCTATGTATCGCTTAAAGCGAGTAGTATACGCGCTCGCTCGCGGAACTCAGCGTCCCATGTAAATGGGCCAAGCCCAACGCGGGGGCAGACGCGCACAGGGCTCGCGACCACCAACGGTAAGCATCTACCTAACATGTACGTACGTTACGTACAATTCTATATCTTCTGATTTTTCTTTTTATTTTCTTATATATGTTCTAAAATAGTTCAGATATGAAGAAATGTTCAGTTTTGAAAAATTGTTCATGATTTTCAAAAAAGTTTAAATTAAAAATTGTTCACCGGTAAAAATGGTTCAAATTTTAAAAATGGTTCACCCGGTAAAAATGGTTCAAAATACAAAAAATGTTCGCCGAGTAAAATGGTTCAAATTCAAAAAAATGGTGAACCAAAATTCGGACGAACCAAAAATAATAGTGAACCAAAAATATCAGCGAACCAAAATTCGGATGAACCAAAAATAATAGTGAACCAAAAATATCGGTGAACCAAAATTCGGATGAACCAAAAATAATAGTGAACCAAAAAATATCGATGAACCGAAAAGGAACCAAAATTCGGACGAACCAAAAATAATAGTGAACCAAAAATATCGGCGAACCAAAATTCGGATGAACCAAAAATAATAGTGAACCAAAAATATCGGTGAACCAAAATTCGGATGAACCAAAAATAATAGTGAACCAAAAATATCGATGAACCGAAAAGGAACCAAAATTCGGACGAACCAAAAATAATAGTGAACCAAAATATCGGCGAACCAAAATTCGGATGAACCAAAAATAATAGTGAACCAAAAATATCGGTGAACCAAAAATAATAGTGAACCAAAAATATCGGTGAACCAAAATAATCATAAACCAAAAATATCGATGAACCGAAAAGGAAATTGAACCACTTTTAAAGAATAAACATTTTCCAAAAATGAACAAAAGAGAAAATAAAAAACATAAAAGGAAAGATGTGAAACTGAAAAGGAAAAAAAATGAAAACAGAAAAAAGAAAACAGAAGAAAGAAAAACGAAAATAGAAAAAGAAAAAACGAAAAAAGAAAAAGAAAAAAAAGAAAACGGAAAAAGAAAAAAAACGTAAACAGAAAAAGAAAAAAAATGAAAACAGAAAAAGGAAAAAAACGAAAACAGAAAAAAAAACGAAAACAGAAAAAGAAAAAACGAAAACAGAAAAAGAAATAAAACGAAAACAGAAAAAGAAAAAAAAAACGAAAACAGGAAACAATAGATAGATATATACAGATATATGAACACAAAAGCAAGCGTGGCACAGTGGTGAAGCTCTCCTCGCGGTTGACTGGAGGTGCTGAGTTCGAGCCCCCCCGCTGCGCTCTTTTCAGTCTATTTTTTCTCCATTGAGCGATACTAATGGGCCGGCCCAGCAGGGTGACTCCACGCGGGCGAGTCCTTGGCCCAGCAGGGTGACTCCACGCGGGCGAGTCCTGTTCTGACTCGCCCGAAGCGAGATATAGCACTCGCGGGTTAGAGCTTTGTGGTACTGTTTGAAGGATCTGGGCTTGTTCCGCTACTGGACTATAATAACTACTCCAGTATTATGAGTCCAAAAAAATACAGAAAAGAGTACTAGTACGTACGTATAGGCTAACTGGCCGGCCGTTGACGCATACGGCCCATCAGCCAGCAGCCATACTGAACGACGGCCGTATACGTTCTCTGCAATGGACTGTATGTAAACGAGGTCCTGAAGCTAGCTTGGTTCCCGATCTAATCTAGGGTTCCGTTTGATTCGATCGTAAAGAAGCTGGCAGAAAGAAGAAATGAGGCGATCCATGGGGGCCTGGACGAATATGAGCGGCTCTTGCTCATGGTCTCCCTCGAACTAATACTGCTGGGCGGCGGCTTGTTGGCCGGCTGTCTTGTTATCACGACGCAGCTCCATGGCGTGAAGGTGAGAGACAAGATTATCTTCTGGGTGCTCGGGGCGATCGTGATGCTTTGCATGCCGCTCCCGATTGCCATGCTCGTATGGATCTGCTTCAAGTCGTGCTTCAACCGTCGCAATCTGGCCCGTGTCGCCGACCTGCCAGACGCCCAGCCGGTTTAATCCACTTCCATGCGGCCGGAGTAACGACAAGGCAAGATACAAGATATCTCTATCTCCATTCATTCGATGTCGCCCTAGCATACGTGTTGTAAAAAAATATTCGACTTCGACTCTTTATATTATTGCAAAGGTGTGAACAATGTTTTTCATAATATTCTACCTACACAAATATATATATAACATATTAATACTCGGGTCTAGCTACACCCACGTGCGTTTCTCATGATTTAGGAGGTATCTATCATATCGGAGAGTATGTACTTGTAGTATGAATCATGTATTACTATATATATACTATGTATAATTTTTTCACATACTCCTTTTTTACGTACAAATATGACGGTATTTTTAATATAATGCAAACTACATACCCACTATCAATTTTTTTTTCACTTAACTTGGTATGAAGTATCTTAGATATATTATGTAAACATACTCAGACCGATAAAGTATCACGAATACTTCTGTATTGCAGTATTTACACATGGGTGTAGCTACACCCGGGAGTAGGAAGCATTTTCCGGGAGTGGCGTTTCTACACCTGGGTGCACCTGCACCTGTTATTTTTGAAAAAATTACAAAAATAGTAAAACATCATAAAAAAATCTGAAATTTTTTGGAGACAAACATATACTCCCTCCGTCCTCAAATAAGTGTACGTTTAGACATGTCTTAAGTCAAGTTTTATTAACTTTGACCAAATTTTTCGAAAAATGAAACAACATTTATGACACTAAATCAATATATCTAGATACATCTTGACATGTAGTTTAATAATATAGTCATTTGATGTCATATATGTTGCTATTTTTGTGTAAAAATTTTGGTCAAATTTGAAAATGTTTGACTTCCAAAAAAGAAAAACGTACACTTATTCGCGGACGGAGGGAGTATGTGTTTTCCACATTCGTGCAAAATTTCGAAATGAGAAGACATTTTCTGTGATCCGTACAAAAAAGACAAAAATCAGTTGTCAGAATGAGATCTAAAAACACAATTTTGAAATCACTGACTTTGTCTTTTTTGCTCAGAGCACAGAATTTGTCATTTCATTCCGAAACATTGCACGGATGTGAACAACCCATATATGTGTGTCTCCACTTTTTTTCAGATTTTTTCATTATGTTTTCCTAGTTTTTTATTTTCTTCGAAAATAACAGGTGCATGTGAGCTCGGGTGTAGAAGTGAATTTCATGCATTTTCCCTATATCGGTCCCTATATAGGGAAGGGAAAATGCTTACTACTCCCGGGTGTAGCTACACCCATGTCTAAATACTACCCTATGGAACTATTCGTGATACTTTATCGGTTTGAGTATGTTCATATACTATATCTAAGATACTTCATACCAAGTTACATGAAAAAATTGAAAATGGGTATGTAGTTTGCACTATATTAAATATACTGTCATATTTGTACGTAAAAAAAGAATATGTAAAAAAATTGTACGTACTACCTATAAAGTAGTATATATACCTTCTAAATAATCATATATACTACATACTACATGTACCTACTCTCCGGTATGATAGATACCTCCTAAATCGTGAGAAACATCTGTGGGTGTAGCTACATCCGGGTGTAGTATGAATATGTCCTATATATATATATATATATATATACCTCAGCTATTCTACAA
>QRDG01000259.1:0-79225 GCA_012064385.1 Puccinellia tenuiflora | reverse complement strand
AGCAATCTCCCCATAATTTTATTTTGAATTTTGAATGTTTAACTTGGTTTCAAATTAAGAATTGGTTTAACTCAATTTTGAAGTCCCAATTTATTTAATTGTTTGGCAAGAATTTTACTTTGCCAAATAATTATGAAATGCATTCTTGGAACTTCCTGGACAAATATGGAAACTCAAGAATATTTGGTTTTGCCAATTTGAACAATTGCATTTGGTTTGGAATTTTAGGAAGTGTTTGATTCCTTTAATGATTTCCATTGTTTGCAATATTTAACTTAGCAATTTAAATATGTATGCCATGATGCAATGAAAATAAAAAGTGAAAATTGGCTCAATTTTTAGGGTACCAAATCTGGGCTGTTACAGCGTGCTGCGGCTCGCCAGCCGCAGGCGTCGCCGTAGTGGCACCAACGGTCTCCGCGAGCTTGCGGAGCCGCCGCCTCTTCGGCGCCGCAGGGTTCCTGAAAAGAAAGACAATCGGAAGATCCTTCAGGAGGGTTTTCGAAAGCAAAATGCTAAGGAAAGAAGAAGAACCAGGACTTACACGTCGGCCATCCTCCAACCCTTTTCTTCGCCTTGGGCGGCTGGGGCTTGCTCGCTCTGGCCTCCTCTTGAGGCGCTCCTGCCTCCTCGCGAGGGGCGCCCCTCGCGGCGGCGGCTCTCCTGTCGTGGATGGCCTTGGAGCGGGGCTCGCAGCGTCCTCCCCCGCTGCCGCTCTCCTCCCCCTCCTCTGCGGTGCGTCGGGAGGGAGCTACGCGGAAGGCGTCCTCGTCGCCGCTGGAGGAAATCACCTGAGGTCCACTTCAGGCGGCACACTCCTTGGGGAGCCGACGGAGCCTCCCGAGGGTTCTGCGCCTCTCGAGGCCTCGTCCTCGCCAGATGGCCGGTGCCTCTCGAGGCTTCCTCCTCGCCAGAGTCTTCGCCCTCGTCCGGCTCCGGTGACTCGTCCATATGCTCCGGCTCCGCCGCCCACGGGCTGGTACGGGGCCCGCGGTGTCCTGCAGGCACGATCCCCCATTCGTCGAATACAGGCAGGCGCCTGCGGTGCTCGCGCACGCTCTCTTCAACAAAGCTGAAGAGCGTCCGAGCCTCGTCGCAGGTGGGGGATGGGATGTCCGTCGTGGCGAAGATGGAGAGAATGAGGATGGAGTTGGGATGAAGATGTAGGAGTTGGATCTGGTGGACTGGTACACTCCAAAATCCCCAGGAGGAAATCGGAGAAAGGAGGAACAAGACCGGCGTAGAGAGTATGAAGGAAGATGGGGTAGTACCCCTCGGGAAGCCTGCTGCCGGCCGGTCTCATCTCGGTGGCGCCGTGCTCGTTGGTGCTCGCGGCCGCCAGGTGGCGCACCTTTGCAATCGCCGCCGCGTGGATGTGGGACTTCGGCAACACCCCCTCGAGTGCAGCACCCCGCGCCGCCGCCGCAGACTTGCCGGTCTGCACCGTGGCATTGCCCTTCTGGTCAGCGGCTACTTTCTTGGGCGCCATGGTCGCAGGAGGAAGAGTATCTTGGAGGCGGAGCGCTCTGGGAAGAAGGAGGCATTAGGGGAAGTGTGCGGATGGAGAGTAATGGGAGAAGTGATGGGCGCCGTCTGCGCGCGCAGGCTTTATCGGCCAGTTGCCAAGGACGTGGCGGGCCCCACCGGGTTGCCCGTTGAAGCCGAGGAGATCGTGGCCTCGGGCGCAACCGCTGCGCCCCACGTGTCACGGCCCCGGCAGGCATCGTTGGGCCGCCGACGCTTCGCCTGCGTCCATGGGCTTCGGCGTGCCCGTCGCGGGCCCGGGGGCTACTGTCGGCACAGTTCAACCAGGGTACCACGGACCGGCCTGTCAGGGCCCACAATATTCTTCAGATGATTTCGCTAAGGACCAGGCTCTCCAAGCCTCGCGAGGGATTTTCTCTCGCGAGGGACCTCTCCACCTCGCCAAGGGTTTTTCCCTCGGCGAGGAACCTCTCCTCGAGAGGGCATCACGGATGCTACCTGCAAATTCTGCTAAGGACCAAGCCAAAGGGGCTCGGCGAGGCCTCCAGCCTCGCGGGGTTTCCTTCCTCACAAGCAGCTCTGCCTCCGCGGCAGAGCGCTCATGGGCTCTGCGCCCATGTGCAGAGTGACGCGCGCGTCTGCGCGCGGTGACGGACGACGCCGCAGTTGCCGTTTTCGTGTATAAAGCAGTCAACAAAGCAGCGCCAAGCAAAGCGGACAACGAGGCTTGCCACTTTGATTGATAAGGGGAACCGTCTGCAGCTACGCTCCAAGGGCGACGTCACCGTGGGACACCTCCCACCTCAGCGGCACCAGCCCACGCTCCTGGTTGGACGGTGGCTTTTCCAGCTTTGGTGACACCGTCCCTGCCATGGACCGCGTCCATGGACTCCACCTTTATCGTGCACCCGTCCTTCTCCTTCGTTGCCATGTGGTAACCCTTCCCGCCAAGATATTTGGGGGAAGAGGTCCGAGACACCTATAAAAGGAGGGGGAGCACGTCCGGGCAAAGGGGGGATCTCGGGTTCAATCTTTGGTTCACGTTTTCCAAACCCTAGCAGTAGCCATTGTTAGCCACCTCGAGCTCGCCAAGCTCTCTTTGTACTGTAACCTCTACAAGCAGTGCAATACACCAAAGGCAGGACGTATGGGTTTTACCTCCCAAAGAGGGCCCTGAACCTGGGTATACCGTGCGTTCATCTCTACAGTGTCGCCCCGCAGCGAGAGCTCGACGAGCACCGTCGCCGAGGCACGTTGAGAGTTGTTTGATTCCGTGTTCAGCCCCTTACTCGATACCTTGTGAGACACACCCAGTTACTGGGACAGATCTCCGACAGGTTATATAAAAGTCTTTCGTTTATTGCAAACCTATGAAAAGATACATACCACGAGATCATTTGATCCTACTCGGTACATCAGCTAAGTTAGAATTAGACTCTTATCAGGAAAAAAAACTTCAAACTCTACCTTTACAGACTCACGCGATAAATGATGGCAATCATCAAAAATTGCCCCACCTATTCCATGACCGAGGTCTCCATTGATCATTGTATAAACCACTTCCATGCAATCATGCATGGCCGCAACTGGTGCTATATTCCTTGGTGTACAATATAATCATACGGGTTGGCTTAGGTTCCAAAACAGAATAAAACCATGCTGGCGGTTGAGCAATTCAGCTCAGCCCGAGCCTTCTCCGACCCGATTCCACTGGTGTCCGGTGTGATACGCTCGGAAGCGGACGGGGCGCAAATAAAGGCGGCGGCCGATCGATCTGTCCGGTTCCTAGCTACTGCTTGAAGCGAAGTCAAAGCGGCTTTTACGAGAGCCACCGAAAGAGCAAATTATGGTGTCACGTTATGAGTAAAGATTTCGTGCCCCGAGTTTCAATGATCTCACTATTTTCAAAAAATAAAAATTACATATAAATATTTTTAAAAATTCTGAAAAACATCATGCGTATTTTCAATGATATATATATCCTACAAACGTTCAAATTCTGAATGTAAAACAGTTTGCGGTTTGAGCTAGATAAAATGACAAATGTACAGATCTGATTATAATGAACAGTGTATAGTTTCAAATCCCTAACTTTTATCTTTTTGTATAGCTCATAATATAATATATTTTGCACTGTGATTTTGCACGCTTACAGTATACATCATTGCCAATATGCGGATATTTTCCCCCTTTTTTTACTTTCAAAATGTTTTAAAATTTTATATAACCGTAGGATCACTAGAGCTCGGAAGTCAAAAATGACTTTCCAAACATTTTATCCAACTTACCACTGCCGTTAGCGTACACTCACAGCCTATATCATGAACTACTGCTACGACTTTTTTTTTCTTTGAGATATCATCACGACTTTTGTGGCGCAAGTACGTACTTCCGGGGCCGAAATAGATTCAGTTAACAATTGCATCCGGTCCGGAAAGTGACGGAGTGCTGCTGCTTTGAGTTAATTTTGCTTTTTTTTTTTCTTGATTCGCCTTTCGCTTTGTTACTTTCCTGCACGGCGCATGCACGGGTGGGGTGCATCTAAAAACCGTGACGTGAATAGGCAGTGAAGTGGGTTCGGTACTGTATAATTTTCGGTGGCACCGCCGGCCGAGAGGCCAAAAGGAACAACAACGATATACGACCGAACATGCATAACGGGAGAACGACGCCGTGCAGCGTGGATGTGGACTGACGGACACGTACGCGATAACCGAAAAATCCTGGAGATGTCATCACCTACTCTTCTTCCATGCTCTTCACACTTCAGTTCATACACTTTTTCTTAGAGCAAATGTAGAACCTTGCAGTACGGTAGAAACATAAACACGTCGTATAAGCTCGAGTGTGGCAATCAAACTGCAACAGATCAGCGCTAATTGGCTGGCAGGTCGAGCTGTCAGCTACTGTATGTATAAGGCTTTGCATATGCTATGCGTGGTGCTGGTTGGTAGCCACGAGGAACCGATCGAGGGACTCGCTACCGTACTCAGCGACATGGCTGTCTTTTCCTTCAAGCTATTAACTGACGTGCTTGCCTAGAATCCCATTTTTCCATGTCCTAACAACCAACGCAATCGACAGGACCACTCGGATAAAAGGGTTAAGGGTTTGCATTTTATTTCATCATTTCATTTGAGAAGTGAAATGGCAGGCTTAGAAATAGGAATTGGCATAACAAATAATAGGCATTTGCTGAAATTTTAAATAAAACGACATGTCCAATTTCATGACAGCCAAACAGTTTGGGTATGAAATCAGAGATGAATTTCATGATTTTGACTTGAAATGATGGGAGCCAGACGAGCAAACATGCGAGAGCTAGTAATTTCATATTGGAGTTACTCCTTTATTGATAATATTTTAAAACACAGACGGAAATTAGACACAAAGCGGAAGATAGAGCTTATTTTTATTTTTTTTAGCTCAACACTAGAATAAAGCTGTTGACGTGGCACCTTAACTGCTACGTGGATAGCAATGTTAAATCTACCATCACACCATTATTTATGCTGCCATCCTAATTAATTTAAGTGGGCTAGCCCAACTTAAGCGACGAGAAATATAATCGGCCCAATACTGTTTCGACCAACAAGAGGTTCGGTAGTGTGTTCCGAACCAGTATCATGCCAACCCATTATCGGTCGAGGACATATCTGCCGATTCGGAGGCTCGATAACGCTATGTCCCACCATAATCCCAACATTGTTCTGGATAATAGACGATCCACTTTTTCTTATGCCCATTTAATTTGTGGCCCTGCATTGTGGCGGAAGCAAAAACATCATAACATAATCTTTACGACCCATATCCGAAAATTATCTAGGACTATTATACATGCAAGCGTTACAATGTACTTTAAACGTCGAGCCACACTCCTAAGGTCGTGTTGAGGTTATGCGACGCTCAATTTTTGTTATCCTTAGTAAGGTGACTTTTGTGACAAGGCCAATAACATCCCTAGTTAATTCCATCTAATGCAGACTCGTCCCACTATGTCTTCTCATTATAAACTAGCCAAGTACATATTGGAGAATATAGACACAAAATGCATAAAAAAATAGCCCTTAAAAAATACCATCATTTCATAGAATAATTCGTCATACAAGACAATAGACCCACCCCACAAAACAACAAAGATGATCATGTAGGACAGTTAGGTGCTAACTCATTTGAAAAATAGAGAGATGACTACATATCTTCTAGTACAAATCCATAGTCATGTGGTGAACTACTCATACATCATCACCTGGGAGACGTTCTTGGTGGAGGATGCTCCGGGAAAGCCTTCAAAGATGGGGTATGTTTCTGTTTTGAAGTTTTCACGCTAGTGACTCTTTGTGGTAACGTCCCAAAATCCCGAAACAAATGGATTCAACCGAAAGGAATTAACGGTCGACACCACGAGGCCACTTTGCGCGCCCCCAGACAGGACCCGCAACCTGGTCGCACGGGGCTTTCCCCTAGGATGCACTCTGGTGTGGGTTCTCGATCATTTTAGAAAATACTTCCTGTTGATTCTGTGGATTTTTATTTTTTGGCCAAAAGTCCAACACAATCGTAGGAAGGTACCTGCCTTTTCGCATTTAGTAATGGATTAAGACATACAAACATTAAAACGATTATTAATAGAGAATGCACAGGTAGAATAAATATGATCTTGAACATATCACACCACTTTGCTAACCACAACCAGACACATCGTCGACAGGATTCTCGACTCTCCCGGTGCGAGTCTAATTGAAAGCAATATTAACGCGACCAAAAAAGAGTTACCGACTCCAAAATCTGCTTGTACGCCCATGACCGTGGATCAAGGTTCCCCACCTATTTCGTCATCGGACAGGCAACAGGTGGATGAGAGAAGAGCCGACCGTCTCGTGAGGCGTAGAAAACCCCTAATAGGTCCTTCGCCTCACTTTTTTTTGCAAAGGAAATGTCTGAGGTGAGCAAAGTGTGAACAATTCCAAGGCGATAGTTTTTGCTCGCTTTGAAAACCCTTCGTCCATGAACTGCGGGTGGGGAGCTGAACGTACGCTCTTTACAGCTCACCACGAGATAGAGAAAATGGTACAGGCACGACATCTCGGCCGTACACGTGGCACCAATGTCCGCCCGTCTTCACCGGAAATTCAAAATCTTTCAAAACTCGCCGACCGGACCGACACCGTCCCACGCCCCCCGTCTCCTCGCCTCGCAAATGGGCGCTCTCCGTACCGAATCAGCGCCACCGGCGAGTGGAGAACAGGACGTGGCCCACCGAAAAGCGACCGTATGAGCGCACCTTCTCGTACGCGTAGCCTGGCTGCGTCTGCGACCCTGACCCGAAACCTACCGGCTGGCCTGGCTCCCCCGTGCGCGAAAACCCGAACCAACGGACGAACAAAATGACGCTCCGCTCCTGACCTGACGCAACTCCAAACTCCCCTCCCCCCTCCCTCTCTATTTCACTTCGCATATTTCACTTTCGGAAAAATCGATTTTACCTTTTTATTCCCCCTCCCTCCCATCTTCTCTCTCCCCCCTTCGGATCCAAACTCCCCCCAGGAACGCCACCGCCAACAATTTGAAACCCTAGGCCGCCGCATCGATCCGTGGACGGCGGCTGCATTCGAGGTAGCAGCGCTAGGTTGCAGCGTCCCGCCTAGCGGCGGCGGCGGCGGCGGCGGCGGCCGCAGCGGCCGGCCATGTCGACCGAGGACGAGAAGCTCCTCAAGGAGGCGAAGAAGCTGCCGTGGGACGAGCGGCTGCAGCACAAGAACTGGAAGGTGCGGAACGACGCCAACATCGACCTCGCCGCGGTCTGCGACTCCATCACCGACCCCAAGGACGCCCGCCTCCGCGAGTTTGGTGAGATACGCTCCCCCCCACCCCCCGATCCGCCCCATTGAGGTCTCGGATCCGCGTGATGCTCCCTCCATTCGCGCGGTCCCATTTCGGGATTTCTGTCGGATTTTCTCTTCGTTAGATCTGAACGTCGGTGTTTTTTCCTCCTTGTGTGTGCTGCTGGTTAGCTCCGTTGTTTAAGAAGGCGGTTTCGGACGCGAACGCGCCGGTGCAGGAGAAGGCGTTGGATGCGCTGCTAGCATTCCTGCGGGCGGCTGATGCTGATGTATCGAGGTGCGTGTCTACACGATGATGCTACATCATTTTCTGCCGTGCTTCTGGTTGCTCGTCCAACGCCTTTCGGAATTGGCCTGTTCCAGGTATGCCAAAGAGGTGTGCGATGCGATTTGTGCCAAGTGCCTCACTGGTCGGCCGAAGACTGTCGAGAAGGCTCAAGCTGCATTCCTTCTCTGGGTGGAGCTAGAGGCGTCAGAGGTCTTCCTTGTAAGTGGAACTGCGCTCGGTGATTGCTTAAGCTACGAGTTATGATCATTTGTTATGCATTGGGCAAATAGTTATGGTTTTACTCTCAGTCACTTCGTCTCCCACAAATTATGCCACACATTTTGTAATTGTGAAGTTGCACGCAGTTGCAGAACAGCTGTACCTGCCCATGTACCAGTGCTGTCATAATGCCCAAAGCGTTAAGTCTCTGACATAGTATTGGTTGTCGAATACTAAAGTTACCACTTAGTGAATGGCGGGTCACAAATTGTCTTACTAGTTCAGTGCTTAAAACCATGGATCAATGCCTGAGACAGCAAACACCAATTTCCCTCATTCACCTTTCAATGTTCTATTCTGGCATGGTAGCCTCCAAAATTCTGCAAGTAGTTTAGCTGTTCTAATAGGGAAATTTTCTGTTAATTATTGTTACTAGCATCCCAGGAGGGTGCTTCCGGAGCTTGCATTACTTGCGAGCACCTGTAGGTTTGGCTGATGGTGAAGATAACTCTCACGTTTGTTCACCTTCCCATACATATCTTTACCTAATAATAAAGGAAGAGTTGCTTCTCCCAATTTTTTCGTCCAACTTTGGTATTACCCCTATTTTCGATGGAAATTACGGGCACTGCCACCACGTTAAGCAAAAAACGGTTCGTCCGTCCCCGCGCGCGATCCCCGCTGTTTGCCCTGCGCGCCGCCGTTTTCTCTGCGCTCTGTCCATCTCCGGTGCTGGCTTGGTCTAGAGAACAAGACGTCTTCGTGCGGGAAGATGGAAGCGCACGACCATGCATCCGCCTCTCTTCTTTCGTGACGCGTAGGATAGAGAAGGGCGAACCGCAACCACCATGCCTCCTCCCCTCTCCTACGGTCCTGTCGGAGGAGCTCAACATGCTGCATCACAAGGACACGTGCTCCGCTGATGGCGGCAACGCCGTCTATGGTAGAAGCTGGGGTACTGAAAGTGCGGGCCGCTGGCGCCCTACGGCTCTGGCGCTCCTGCTGGCTGTTGCGTCGTACTCGTGCGCCTCTAGGTGCAGCAACCCTCCAGGTTTAGATCTTGTCATGAAAGGCATGAGCTGATGGGGTCGAGCTCACTTGATCCAGCCCCCGATAGACTTACAAAGGTAACGGAGGGCGAGAAGAGAAAGCAGAGGCATGGCCATGAGATGAGGAGATTTGGGGAAATATCCACGATGGGTTCACCGCGGAGTCGCCCATGGTCGGCGCGCGTCTTCGCCGTTCGTGCCGGCTGCGACAGTTATGGAGGGGGTATCGGTAGTAGTCATGGGCGTGGTGGCCTCTGCCGCCACATACGCTTGGATCTCGTGCACGCACGGGCTGGTTCTGAGCCTTCTGCCCGCCAACCACCATGTCAAACTTAAGCGCATTCCAGTAGTTTGAGATCGACGTGTTCGTCAGGATCTCTGTCTTCCACCAAACCAGATTGGCGATGTTCGGCAGAGGAGCGCCTCCTTCAAGGATTCAGTTGCTTTCTTCATCAACATCTCCATCTCGTGCGAAGTCTACTGACAATGCAATGGGGCTGGACCTGGGTGTACTGCAGATGCACTGAATTTTCCACCGATATGCAGGAAACATAATAATACAGTTATTCTGTGATAAATTACAGCAAGCCACGAGAAATTGAAAGCGCGCAGAGCCCAATCCGGACATCAGACGTACATCTAAGCAACAAAAACATGGATCTCCAGCGGGACTATTTTTCCGTACAAATTCTAATTGATGCGTGAAATAAGTTTGATCTGCATAGGGTGTTGCTTTTTCAGTATTTGCGTGGAAGCTCGCTACCAAAACCGATTGAGGCTAACAGAAACATACGCTAACCTAATATGTTGCCAACCTGCACTATCTGTGGCGTTGAGACAGAAGATTGATACTACGTTGTTATGAACTTCACAAAATCTGGATCCCTCGGGTAAATTCTTGGGTAGGGGTTTAATAAAATGCAGAAAACATGCTCAAATTGGGTACTGATAGCACTCCACAAGATAAATGTAGATGACCGTTGGAAAATGCTACTGGCATGGCACCATAGAAAGGACAAAATATTTGGTAAAGGTGAAGAACAAATAAATCACTATGTACATTTCTTATAGAACAACTTGGTCGACACATTTTGGGACAGAGTGTTCAAAGTGGCAATTACTAGACGAGACAGCGTAATGTTAAGATAAAAATCAATTTGTAACCAATTTATATCGGCATATCTAAATATGGGATACGTGTTTGCCCTTGGATGACCGGCGATGTTCGGCAGGGGAGTGCCTCCTTCAAGAGGGGTGTAGCCGTGTAGGGAGTCGGTCATTGCTGGTATGAAGAGTAAATGCACAAAGTATGAGCTCGATGTGAACAAGGTACATATGCAGATTTTTCTGTCCCGTCGCAACGCACGGGCATGTGTGCTAGTTATACTTATATTTGTAATCACCATCTGTAAGCAATCCCTGCCCAACCCACCCAAATACTGTAAAAACAGAGTATTTTCCCGCTCAACTGACATGCATTATGATGATGGTCGTGGCGGTTTAAAAGTACACCGATATGACAAGAGTAGCATCAGGATGGAGATGGGATATACACGCCTACACATTTACATGCCAATAATGGCGTTTGTAATTTAATTAAATCTCTAATTCAAGTCATTTCAGTCTTCAGTGCAAAGGTTATATCCTAACATATTAACGCAAGTAAAGTTTAGATATTATGAAAGTATTTGAAGACAAATCCAATGAAATTACTGTCATGTGGTAAATTTACATACCACATAAACTAATGGTCAAAGTTTCAAAGCGTTGACTGCATAGATCCCACGGTGTCCTATGTTTTGAGAGATGAGTGAGTACCTTTTGGTACACCTATTTAGCATAGACATAAATTACATCCCACTCGGTACGTAGAACTCCATTTGGTATCTCATTACTTATTTACAGTTGCAAGTATCTGCTTGATCACTCAAGTATTTTCACGAGCTTGTTGATTTATATTAACATTTGTAAGAGAATGATTTGTTCTGGTGATGCCGTCATATCTTGCCACAAGGCATTTTGATCAGCCTTTACCTGATACCATATTTTTTTCCGTTGCTTACTCAACCAATCTAAAATATTTGTGACCTCTTTGTAGTTTGTGCCACCACATGTTCCCTCTTATAATTATAGTTGATAGCATGCTACATTGCTCAAACTGACTTAAAATTGCTTGTGCTACCAGGAATCAATGGAGAAGGCTGTAAAGAATAAAGTGGCTAAAGCTGTTGTACCTGCTATTGATGTTATGTTTCAAGCACTTAGGTAAGTTCCTAGCTGGTAATTTGGTTTCTTGTTAGAACATTTTTTTTTGAACTCTGTTAACAACTTTTTTCCTACCAGTGAATTCGGAGCTAAGGTTGTACCGCCCAAAAAAATTCTAAAGATGCTTCCTGACCTATTCGATCATCCAGATCAGAACGTTCGGGCTTCTTCCAAGGGTTTGACCCTTGAGCTTTGTCGATGGATTGGCAAAGAGCCTGTAAAGTCAATTTTGGTTGAGAAGATGAGAGATACAATGGTGGGATTATTTGTACAAGTGCATTGTTTTTATTAATAATTTATATTAGGAGCTAACAAGTCTAATCACACTCTTTCTGTTTGTAGAGAAAAGAGTTGGAAGCAGAACTATCAAACGTTTCGGGAATTGCTAAGCCAACTCGCAAGATAAGGTCAACTTTTTAAATAACATGTCTGATCGATACATTTAGCTACATGAGCAATTTCTGACATAACCTGGGAAACTAGATATTTAAACTCTAGGACCAGGACGTTTTGTGATTCTACATGAAATGATAAAATGCAACATACATATGCATAATATGATACAAAACTGCTGCATCTCCCAGCATTTGATACAACTTTTATCACTGTTTTGTTTACCATACATACTGGATATAATTTTGGTAGTTTTTTCTCATGCAATAGTGAGTAGAGATGAACCAACTTTATATTTACAAAGAAAATTCCATTTTACTCCTCAGAAGTGTTGCATTGGTTTGAATAACCCTCTCCATTTAATTTTTGGTTCACTTCACTCCCCTAAGTTTCAACACTGCTTACTTAACTTCTTACCCAAGTTTTAAACCCTGCCTTTGCTGATGTGGACCATGGTATTGTCGACATGGTATCCATGTTACCAATTTTCGCCACATCGTAACCGCTACGCACTGCCTGCAAGCTCCACAGCTCTATTTGCAAAAGCCAAGATAAGTCCGGCAACATCGTGCTGCCAACGAGCTCTAGCTGCAAGCCACGGCCAGCCATGGGGGTCCGATTACAGGAGCAACCTCCTCTGACATGGTGGACCCACTGGTTGGGAGTATTTGTTGTCAAGACGTAGGCCTAAAAACCACAGAACGGAACACCGAATAAAAAAATGATATTTCGGTCAATTAAGTGGTCCATACATTTTGGTTGGCATGTGAACTAATCGAACAAACATTAGTAAATTCGGTTTCTGTTTGGTAAAAACTGAATGAACTGATGTCACCGAATTTGTGAAGTAAGCATCCAGTCACCATGGCCCAACAACATGTTTACGCACAGCAGCCCCAAAAGATGTTTGCCCAACCTAGCTGGATGCCTGGAACAACTCCGTTTCTTCCAATTCTCATCTAACAGCGCCCCATCTATTCCAATCTCCATGAGCACGACTAGGACGCTTGATTTCGAGCTTCTTATCCAGTACTCCTTCGCCTCCTAGTCCCAACAACCTGCAAGTACCTAGGGTGGGTGAAGGCAGGCCATACTTGCTTCTTTTCTTTTCTTCTTGGTACTCTCGCAGGTGGTTCCGCTGTCGCTTCCGTGCTAGGCCGGTGGTCGCGCGCCGATGCAGTGTAGTGAGCAGCGTCTCTCGGACGAGTCCTGTGGAGCGACACCCCAAAAAATGGTCGCCACGCTGACGGGTTCTACGCTAAACTTCTCCGCAAGATTCTACCCGTTGTCTTGCATGTCTAGCTTGGTTTAACCGAACACCTTAACCAAAGTGTTGGTTTCTTGATTTCTTGCACATATTTCTGTTGTCATTTATAAAAAGGGAACATGCAAAATAACCGAATCTTTGGTTAAAACCGAATGCCCATCCCTAGTCAAGAGTAATGCGAGAGGAAAGAGGAGTGCCACATCGACTTTGAAATGGTGATGTGGATGGGCACATGGACAGAACCATAGTCCAAAACCTGGTAGGGGGTTAAGTAAACAGCATTGAAACTCGTGGGGAGTAAAGTAAAAAATACAATACTTTAGGGAGTAAAACGGTCCTTTTACATTGTGCTAGTTGCAGAACTATATGTAGGATAGTTCAACAAGGAAATATCATTTGGCACATCTGCAACTTCATAAAGCCTTCTTCGAAGTGCTCTAGAGGTGTTCTGGGTCCCAAGAAGTCCTGCCCTAAGAGACATGCTAATTTTTTTGACGCAGAAACAGTACGGACCCCCCCCCCCCCCCCCCCCCTAAGGATATCTTTGCAGTGTTAGTTTCTAGTTCAACAAGGAAATATCATTTGGCACATCTGCAACTTCATAAAGCCTTCTTCGAAGTGCTCTAGAGGTGTTAGTTTCTGGGTCCCAAGAAGTCCTGCCCTAAGAGACATGCTAATTTTTTTGACGCAGAAACAGTACGGGACCCCCCCCCCCCCCCCCCCCCCCCCCTAAGGATATCTTTGCAGTGTTACTGTTCTGTTCTACCATACTTGTATATGTGTGAATACCATATTTTATGTAATGTATTGAAAGTGGATATCATTTAAATATTGTTTACTAGATCCGAACAAGAAAAAGAGCTTGAGGAGGAAGCTGTACCAGAGACAACAGGCGCCAGTACTTCTGATGAGGCAGTGCCAGATGGTCTGTTGTTTTCAGGAGCATTTTTATTGTTATGTTCATTTCTGTTATTGACAGATTTGCTGCCTTTTATATTTACTGAGAGAGTACTGATGCAATTGTACTTCTAGCCCCTATGGAGATTGATGAATATGATCTCGTCGACCCTGTGGATATTTTGACACCACTTGAGAAATCTGGATTTTGGGATGGCGTGGTATGTGATCTGTCTTGAATACACATACTGTAACTGTCATAGTAAATGCTGGTTATTGTTATATAAGGTTTTGATGTCATTGTGTTCTGTGTCATACCAGAAAGCAACTAAGTGGTCGGAAAGAAGGGATGCTGTGGCAGAGCTGACTAAGCTTGCTTCAACAAAAAAAATTGCTCCTGGTGACTTTCATGAAGTTTCCCGAACACTTAAAAAGGTTAATACTAGCTTGAAGTCTATGTTATTAGATACATAAAAAATTGCACCCATTGTGCACATTGATTTTACTTGTTGGCATGAAATATGTTTTTATTTCAAGGTTGTTTCCTTATATTTATAATAAGACTCCCTTTTAGCGTTTGTCCTGGCTTATATCGAGTTTGTACTTTGTTCTGCAAGCAATGTGTATGTGAATACTTACCTAAAACTGCCTGCATAATTTTTTCTCAGTTATGCATTGATTTATTGCCCGAAAAGAACTTGCGTTATGTTGTTTTGGTAATCTCTTGGAGGTCGTATTATGTTCCGTAGTGTTGCAATACTTAATGTGGAACTGTTGGCACACTAGATTCTTTGGGAAGTCATGTTGTTTGGGAAGGTTCTTGAGTTACTGTGGTAGCATTTCGTGATAGAAGCCCTTGAATTATTTTCTGAAACTTTTATTTCCATGCCAATCTTGTTGTTAATGTTATTTATCACATAACTGTTCAGGATCCTGAGTGCTATCATAAAGATGTTGCGTCTAATAATGTTTTTAATTTGTGATTCACTTGCTTCCCTATGTTTTCTTCCCATCGCAGCTTGTTACAGATGTTAATTTGGCCGTTGCAGTGGAAGCTACTCAAGCGATAGGGAATTTAGCTAAAGGTTTAAGAACTCATTTTTCTGGAAATTCACGGAATCTGCTTCCTGTTTTACTTGTAAGTCGAAATATCCTTTTTTCTGAATAATCATAAATTACTAACATTTATGTTGTTCTTTGTGCTATCTGCCAGCTTATAGCTTAAGATGTCTGATCTGCTTTACACTGTGTTTTTGAAATGTGATATTTTGCCCTTTACTTTAGCTACAAATTTGCATGTGTGTATGTTGTCCACTTAAAGGAGGAACAGTTTCTGTTATGCACTACTGTTTGTTGTGTTGCTTGGGGTAGTTTGAAACCTGCCCGTAGGCTCGAGGTGTCGGCCAGTGTGACTATGCTTTAAGGGTCCGGGCTGAGGCTTCCTTTGGATCACAGGATTCTGAAACCAAGGGAATAGGAAAAATAGAGGATTCGGGTGCGTGACATCTCCAATCCTATGGAATGCCAAACCACGGGAATTGACAACAGAATAGCCTTTGGCTGCACCGTAGGAATAGTACTGGAATTCCAAACATTAAAATACTACTATCACACCTTGTCGCTGCCTCGCCGTCGCACGGAGACGAATCAGAGTATTTGTTTTGGCACGAGCACAGCACGGGAGCGCCCTCTTTTCGCGCCAGGATTTTTTCCGAGAGGTTCGACCTAATGTGTAAAATCCTCTGGAATCGGTACCATAGGGACCCAATCCTCAGGAATTTCAAAGCCTCAATCCTGTAATCCAAACCCGTTCCAGAGGATTCAATCCCGAGGAACGAAATCCTGCGAAAATCCCGTGAAAATCCTTTGATCCAAAGGAGGCCTGAAAAAGAAATCTTAAGATGCGATTCGTTCAGCTTAGCATGTAAGGAGGGGGAAAGGGATAATCCTGAACCAGGCATAGCCCTGGGGGAGGTACTTTAGAAGAGAAGGACGTTTGAGAAAAGAACCTCAAAAGAGGGTCATTGTGACAGACAGCAGAATCACAGCAAGGGATAGAAGCAGCGAGCTGAGTTGGAGAAGCCCAGAGAGTATTTTCATTACTCCGTAAAATTTAGACGTCACCATTTGCAGGAAGTTGGGGCTGTTGGACAGTGTGCTGCTGTTCTGCTTCATCCACCTTTCTCCAAGTGTGAGATGTGATTTACTGTGATTGAAGGAAATACAGGATTCTGTTTTGATAAGAAGATTGACGGGATCCTGTATGACCAATACATTTTCTATAAATGTTTGATAGAACTTATCCTCTTATTATCATTATAAATAATTGTGCAATTATGATCTATTGACTGATTGTTGCCCAGGTTCTAGGACCAGGGCACCATGACCTTTGCTATAGATCTGTTCGCTTAGATGTAGTGCATCATAATAGTAACAACGCACACACTTGCGGTGAGAAATCTGTGTTCTGGATAATTGGATGGTATAGTGATATACTGATTTATGTTATAGTAGGACTATAATTTAATGCCAGGAGAAATATATTTAGTATTTTAACTGTAATAAAATACTCCCTCTGTTTCTAAATATAAGATGTTGTAGCTTTTTCGGAATCGCATGTATCTTGACGCGTTTTAGTATGTGGGTTCACTCATTTCGGTCCGTATGAAGTCCACATTGAAATATCCAAAACATTTTATAATTTGGAACGGAGGGAGTAGTTACTACTTGAGATCCTCTTTCATTTGATTGCATTCATCTATTTTTGTGACTTCCTCTTGCGAATCAAGATATTTTAAATTAACCGTGTTGTATAAAGCAACCTCTTACAGGGGCTCGGGACAATTGGGTATTAGTATATTTCTTCATCGTCCTCTTGACTGAAGAAATTCTTATGCTGCACTATCTTGAATCCCGATCAAGTAAAGTAACATGTTTCACCTGATATGTTCTTCTTCTGTTAAACAGGAAAAATTGAAAGAGAAAAAAGCAACTATGACAGAAGCACTGACCCAGACGCTTGAAGCAATCCATAAGGCTGGTTGTATCACTCTTCTTGATGTGATTGATGGTTAGTATTTTTTTTAAAGCTGTATCTTAGATGCTGGGTCTGTCACATTCTCTTAACTAGAAGATACATCCCGCGTTGCAGCGGGAATCTATTTACAAACTTATATTTTAAATAAAAGGGTATGAAAATATGATACATTAAGTTCTCTATATGAATATGCAAAATTCAGTTTGTCATAGTCGAGGTACTAAATTTATTCGACACAAAATATGTATGTATCAAAGATTATTAGCATGTACAATTAAATAATTAAAAATATTTATGATGTGGATTTTGCATACAAAGATTAATAAATATTAGTGGAGGTGACATGGACAATTGATAGGCTAAGAGAGTGGATAGCTTGCATGTTGAGATAGAAAAATCATAATGAACTTAGTGGGGTTTTGCTTTATAAGAGGTATAGATATGCCAATGGTCAGCCTGGAAATCTGGACGTATTTTCTTAGACTACAGCAGACCAGTCTTAAAGTGGCAGCACACTTTAAAAAAAATGGATACATATGTTAAGAAGTGAAAGCTGGAATGTTTCAAGCTAGCGTTGTTTCATACACACTGGAAGAAGAAAAATGTCAATCCATAAGAAATTCGTTTGTTGTGTTGTTGCAGATGTTCGGGTGGCTGTAAAAAACAAGGTCCCTCTTGTTCGATCACTAACGTTGAACTGGGTTGCATTTTGCATTGAAACAAGCAATAAGGCAACTGTCCTAAAGTTGCACAAGGACTATGTTCCTATCTGCATGGAGGTTAACAACCATTTTTTTGTTACCGTTTGGGATTTTTTCTTGGTGTTTACTTGTATTTGTGTTATGTGTCTAAACTATTTTTTATTTTTTACCGTCAGTGCTTAAATGATAGCACCCCTGAAGTTCGGGATTCCTCATTTACCGTTTTGACTGCCATAGCTAAGGTTTGTTTCTCTTGACTGTACATTTTTCTTGCATCCCTATATCCTTTAATGCTATTTACAATCTATATTTTTTGGGCACCTTTGCTATCTGTTTAGATGGTTGGTATGAAACCTTTGGAACGCTCCCTGGAGAAATTAGACGACGTGAGGAAAAAGAAACTGTCTGATATGATTGGTTCTGCCACTGATACTGTTTTAAGTTCGGGGACAGGTATGAGTTGCTATTCCTTATGTCGCTTTCCATTTTTCGAGATGAGAACCATAAATCTGTTTTGTATTGACTTCTAGAAGAACACAGTCATGAACTTAACAGACACCAACTATTCCATTTCAGTACCTACTTCAAGTTCTGGAGCCGTCACATCTGTTCGTGAGGTACCTTTTATATGTTTTGATTATATTTTGAACACCACGACACATTACTACCTTTACTTTAGCTTCTCCTCGAAGACCCAGTCTCCTTTGCAATTGTGCTGAGTAGCCTGCTCTGTGGAATTGTCTTTGTTACAGTATTCACCATCACCAATGTGCTAGGTACTAATCAGGTGGCTTAGGCAGGATAAATCGGCTAGGTGGGGCTGTTGCCTTCTAGAGCACTGTTTGTTAGAATAATTGTTACCACCGGCTGTAAGGTTTTGCTGTTATGGATCGAATAAAGATAATTTTTGGTTGTTGTAAAATAGAAAAACAGAAGTGCTTTTAGAAGCCATTAGTGTTATGCAGTAGCCTGCGAAATTAAGGACCCCATTTATCGTAATAACAGATTTCCATGGCCACATCTCAAAATACTTATAGCATTGTAGCTTGATATTTTAGTTATTCGGTTGACAGACCAACCATGATTATTTCATACTTGTGTAGGTTACAGATAGCTCATCAATGAGGAGATCTGCTGCAAGCATGCTTAGTGGAAAGAAGACTGTCCATGCAGTGGTTAGTATTGTTTTCTTGCTCTTGGATGCGTATACCCATCCTATGTTTGAGGTCCTTCTCTTTATGTTTGGCCACCATGTTTGTGTTTGTAGGCCGCGACTAAGAAATCCGGACCTGCGAAATCAGCCGGTACAAAAAAGACAGATGGTGGACTACAGGCAAAGGCCTCTGCTCCCGAGGTTGAAGATGTTGAGGTGACTTGTTTGTCATAATAATATCCGCACCCTTCTTACAAGCAAAGTCTTTCTGATTTTCATTGTTATGCATTAAGTCTGTAATATGTCCTAGATTCTAATCACATACTAGCTTTGTCAATTATCACTCAGTTCTATGGAAAATGTGTAAAAATTATTTAGTGTCCAGACTATTTCATGTATATTTTCCGAACTCCAATTTTAGGGATACTGAGCACATATATTTAACCTAAGGTGTTTCTGTTGAATCCAACTGATTTGAAGTAACAGTAAGAGCTGCAAATATCACTGAGGAAGATAGGTGCAAGCTCACATGCTTATTTTTTTAATTTCTTGCAGCCTTCTGAGATGAGTTTGGAAGAGATAGAAGAGAGATTAAATTCTGTCGTGAAAACAGAGACAATTTCCCAGTTAAAGAGCACTGTCTGGAAAGAACGTCTTGAAGGTTAGCGAAGATCCCGTGCTCCTGTTTGTTCTTTATGTTATTTGGATTGACAGAACAATCTTCGATTTTTATTTTTACATCTAATGTGTTGATGCCATACTTAAATAAGGAAATCTTGGCATAACATTGTTTAATCTTGGCTATTTCTTTTCTATTTTTTATGTTTTCTACTCTGTCTGGAAATTAGATTGTTCTTCTCAACCTTAATGCTTCCATGGTTCTCATTCAAACACTAACATTGTACTATTTTTCAGCTATTGGCATGCTGAAGCAGGACGTGGAAAATCTCACTGAACTCGACAAATCTGCTGAACTCCTTGTTCGTTTATTATGTGCTGTACCTGGATGGAGTGAAAAAAACGTGCAGGTAATTACTAATTTTTTTTGTGTGTAAAAATCATTTCCTTAGGGAAGTAATGCCATGTATATTTTAAACGAAACAGGTTCAACAACAAGTTATAGAGGTCATCACCTATGTCGCCTCAACTGTAAAGAAGTTCCCAAAGCGATGTGTTGTTCTATGCATTCATGGTATGAGCTCATCTTACTTTAATTTCTACAACATTTTAGATAATTTGAACATTCCTGCACTGATCATACACTGTACCTTTTCCTTATCCAACTGTTGCTTATGTCTTTGTAGAATGCTGATTATTCCAATATTTATTATTTCCAATTTTTTCTTTCAGGCATAAGCGAAAGGGTTGCTGATATAAAAACTCGAGCGCCTGCAATGAAATGTCTCACCGCCTTCTGTGAGGCAGTAGGGCCAGGATTTGTGTTTGATAGGGTATGATATAACATTGCAATCACGCCATCACTTAGTTTTTATAATGTTATATGCATATTCAAAATTTCTGCATAGCCCCAATTTGGTGGAGGTTATCACGTATGAATCTTAAAGCTTGAATCCTAGATCAATTTTCACTTGATGCATTTACTAGTAACAATCAGTTTAAATATACAGAGAATATGTGTGTGGTATAATCTCGAACATTACAAAAAAAACGTACTGAACACTTTCCACTGACTGGATGATGTTCCGCAACCACCATAATTATTTCCATCATTTTTGCTGTAGCTATACAAAATAATGAAAGAGCACAAGAATCCGAAGGTTCTCAGCGAGGGTATTCTTTGGATGGTATCTGCTGTCGAAGACTTTGGGATTTCCAATTTAAAACTAAAGGTGCACTTTGCTTTCTAAGTATTATTTACAGTTATAAAGACACTGCACTATTGCTCATACTATTCTTTATTTCCAGGATATAATTGATTTTTGCAAAGACACTGGTCTGCAATCAAGTGCCGCTGCAACTAGAAATGCGACTATTAAACTGATTGGTGTGCTGCATAAGTTTGTAGGACCAGGTTGTTACTCGTTTCTTAATTTATGTATGGCTTGATGAATGCACTTTTTTATTGTTGTTTAAAGAAGTGCCTCCTGTAGATATCAAAGGCTTCTTGAGTGATGTCAAACCGGCACTTCTCAGTGCTCTCGATGCTGAATATGAAAAGAATCCATTTGAGGTATGCTGTCTTGGTCATTGTATGTAAATGTGTTTTTTTATTGGAGTTTTTAACGGCATCAATTACATTGAATTAATAGGGTGCTGCTGCTCCTCCGAAAAGAACAGTTAGAGCTTTGGACAGTGCATCGTCTACATCTGCTGCCTCATCAGATGGGCTGCCAAGGGAAGACATAAGTTCTAAGATAACGCCTACTTTACTGAAAAATTTGGGGAGCCCAGACTGGAAGGTAGCAGTTACTTGGTTTCTTTGTAACCTCTTGGGCTAATTCTGTAAGTTTGCCTGCATTTGATATTGATGTTTTATTTATGTGTAATGACAGTTAAGGCTGGAGTCCATTGATGCAGTCAACAAAATTGTGGAGGAGGCCCATAAGCGTATTCAGCCGACAGGCACAGGTTCGTTATTGTGGTCTATCTCACAACTGTTAAATATGGTGTGTTGGTTTATGTTTATTAAATTCAGAACCATTATTGTTGTTATCTTTTAACTGCAGCGGACCTGTTCACTGCGCTTAGAGGCCGTCTTAATGACAGTAATAAAAATTTAGTGATGGCGACGTTATCAACGATTGGAGGTCTTGCATCTGCTATGGGACCTTCCGTTGAAAAATCAAGCAAGGTATGCAACCAACTCTACATTTGTTTTTATATGTTTCTTACTGTTGTTGTTTAGCACCTATGATAACTGCAACTTTATGTCACAATGTAGGGTATTTTGGCAGACGTGCTGAAGTGTATTGGTGACAATAAGAAGCACATGCGAGAGTGCACACTGACTGCTCTAGATTCCTGGGTTGCTGCTGCTCAACTTGATAAGATGGTTCCATATATTACTGTAGCTTTGGGTGATCAGAAAAGTGGTTCGGAAGGGCGAAAGGATCTTTTTGATTGGTTGTCTAAGCATGTTTCCAAATTGAGTGATCCAGCTGAATCTTTGCCATTGCTGAAGCCATCTGCATCTTCTTTGATGGTATTAGATAGATAGTTTAGCTATTTCATTGGTATTTGTTTTCATATGTCCATATACTGTTCATTTGAATTCTAATGATGCTTGTATACTTCTTTTGCATAGGATAAATCATCTGAAGTCCGCAAAGCTGCTGAGACATTTATGAATGAAATCCTCAGGATCTGTGGCCAAGCAGCGGTAGGGTGTTGTCCGTCACGTTCTTTGATTCACTTGCTCATTTTTTTGAAACCCTTTTCGAGTTGCTGAATTCACTGTATTGCATAGGTGGCAAAGAACTTGAGAGATTTACCATCTCCTACTATGGCTATTGTAGCAGAGCGGTTGAAACTGTCCAGTGTACACGAAGGTGTCTCACGAAATCTTAATTCACTTTCTGAGTTTATTCTCAATGCTTGTTGTTCTGTACTGATTTGGTATTATTGCATCATTTGAACAGGATTATCTGATTCTGTGAAGATGGTGACAACAAGCATGAGTTTGCCATCAAAAGGTGGTTTGAAGAATAGCAAACATGGCCCGAATGATCGTGGATCTAATGTTGGGAAAGCTGCATCTCAAGTGCGTAACTTTGCTGTCTGTGTCACTGTGGAAAATACCTTTTTCTGATAGTTAATTTTTGTTATCAGAGAGGAGTTCCAGCAAGAGCCTCTGTTACTATGATGTCTTCTCAAGACTCACAATCTCAGGCATTATTTAACATCAAGGACTCGAATAAGGTAGGCCATCATCGGGTCCCTCAATCTCGCAACTTGCAAAGTTTTGCATCGGACTCTTATATCTGTATCTATATTTAATTTTCCAGGAAGATCGGGAGAGACGCGTTTTGGTACGTAAATTCAAGTTTGAAGAACCAAGACGTGAGCAGATTGATGAACTGAAGGTCCGTGTTGAGATCTGATCTGTATCTATATTTATATTTCTTCACTGGGTTGTGGTCATGCTGTTATTTGTAGATGTAACATGGAATTATCATTTATCGTAATCAGAACCTTTTTACACACAAGTAGTGTAATGGTAATGCAGAAGCCATTAAGAGCAAACTGTTATATGGCAAGGAAAACCCTCTTTGTTACTCTTACTTTCTGACGCTGATTTTATTTCAATCACAAATCTATATACACAACAGCTGCATACAACTTAATTACCACAAATAAAGCATATGCTATGCAGCTGTGTTTTCATGTCAGAACTAGAACTGGTCAATCGGTATAGCAGGTTATTAAGCAGCAGAGCCTTATGCTTAGCATTAGCACATGTGCTCGTTTCCAAAGCTGGTATTCACACTGCTGTGTTTACTCACAAGTGGCAAATAGCAAGTCCTATTACATATCAATTGAGTTGGTTTGGATTTTATCTTAAGTCTGCTCGCGCTGCTGTTGTTTTAGATTCAGTCATGGAATGTGTTCACCTCAATCGTGAGCACATTAGTAAATTCCAGAAATGTGCGCATCCTCGTGATATTTTTTCTTGTAGCAATGCATTCTAGAAGAATCTATTGTCTTGATATTATTGGTTCATTCGACATACAATCGGATGTTTCCTTGTATTTTATTTTTCAACATGTGGGGATTGTGTAGTTCATTGGCCGCTTTGCCTGATGTGCTATCTGTTGTCATCTAAACAACTTATCGGATTTGTTAAAAAAAAACATCTGCAGGTTGATTTATTTAAGCATTTCCGGGAAGATGTTAGCTTGAGGCTATGGAACTCAGACTTTAAGAGGCAAATTGATGGTATTGAGTTGCTACAAAAGGTTAGAAATTGATGACAATATTGAAACTCTTATCTCTGCAATTTGACTGCATAACCTAGCTCATATGATCCTTTTGTTGTGATGCTATCCAAATTGTGCAGGCACTGCCTTCAAGTGGTAAAGAAGTGGTTGAGCTTCTTGATATATTACTAAGATGGTTTGTCTTGCGCTTCTGTGAATCTAACACGACATGTTTGTTGAAGGTATGCTAGCTGAAAGTTCAATAAGAGTTATTTTCTTTCGTTTAGCTACTGTAGCTAAATGTATTCTGAGTATGTTGTTTATTTTGACTTGGTAGGTTCTTGACTTCCTTCCTGAGCTATTTGATGGTCTGAAAGATCAATCTTACATGTTGACGGAAGCAGAAGCTGCAATCTTTCTTCCTTGCCTTATAGAGAAGGTACCATTGGAAGTTTAACGCTGTGAAACATAGTTGGATGATTTTCTTTTTAAACACTCTTTTCCAGGCTTTTTATTGGAACATACTTAATTACTTATATCACAAATTTCTTTGAAATCTAAGCAACTCTTGCATTGCAGTCTGGTCACAACATTGAGAAAGTCAGGGAGAAAATGGGGGAACTAATAAAGCAAATGATCAATATCTACTCTCTGCCCAAACTACTTCCCTATATTTTGGAGGGACTGCGCTCCAAGAACAATCGAACTAGGATAGAGTGTGTTGATATTATTGGATATTTCATGGATAATAATGGGACTGAGGTATGGATCCCTCACCTCCGCCCTTCTGTACTAGCTGGCTGATTATCTTGCTTACTTATGGTCATGCTTATTTCTACCCTCGCAGGTTGGTGGTTTGTTGAAAAATTTGCCATCTGTTGCGGCCTTAACAGCAGAGCGTGATGGAGAAATCAGGAAAGCCGCTCTTAATACACTTGCCACTGCTTACAAGAATCTTGGTAAGGCCTTTCCCTTTCTATTTCCAGCAGTTGATTTTTCATGTTATATTAGAACTGTTTGGTACTACCCAATCTACTGTTGGAAGCCCTTAGTGGCTTGGCCACATCACAAACTTAGCTTACTAATTGTTGATGTACTTCCGCAAACTCCTGGACCATTGTTCCTGAGAAATGCATTCCTTTTTTCATCGAATTTGCTTGCATATTTGGACATAAATGTACGAGCTATGATTACGGCTTGGTGACAAGTAATGGAATTGATTTGCAAGATGTTCTTAGTCTACTCTCTTGGTCCTGCAGGGGACGATGTTTGGCGATTTGTTGGAAAACTTTCAGATGCTCAAAGAAGTATGCTCGATGATAGATTTAAATGGAAGGTCATCATCATCTATCAAACCGCAAGAAATTTATAATATTTTTAGTACAAAACTGTTTACCTGATAAAGCAAGGGTTGTATAATGCTATATTGTCAGGCTCGGGAAATGGACAAGAGGAGAGAAGGAAGGCCTGGCGATGCTCGGGCAGCTTTGAGACGTTCAGTTAGAGAGAATGGGTTAGTTCCTTTTTTTAAATCATGCCCCCCCCCCCCCCCCCCCACACACACACACACACCACCACCACCTTCCAGATGTGTACTGTGTTATATATTGCTCCCATTTTCCAACTTTTAGGATCGAAATTGCAAGATGGACAATTTTGAACACAAACATAACAGTTCACTTATTGTTTCACCCCCAGATGTGTACTGTGATCGCAATGTTTTTGTGCTTATTCATATTCTCTGAATATAGGTCTGATGTAGCAGAACAAAGCGGGGAGTTGGTTTCCCGTTCAGTAGCAGGATCGATGATCTCAAGGTGCTCCAGCTATCTTATTTACTGGGTTTGTAATTCCTTTTATATTTAGTAACACAACTCCACTTATGTATGCATGTCAATGAATAGGGAAAACTTTGGTTATGCCGATGCCCATATGGCACCTAGGCAGATAGCAACAGCAGCTACCGGTCCTGCAGACTGGCGTGAAGCTCTTGATATTGTGGCATTAGGTTTGCCTGAGCAGGTTTGTGCTGTTACTCACTTCCCATGGTCTGGACATCTCTTTTTCTCTTATTGATGCGTACTTTGTTCATTCCTTTTTATAATCCTGTATTTTGATATCTAGCTCTAGTACTCTATTTGTTTCACTGTGTTTGTACATCCATTTGTTTGTAAGCATTGATCTTAGTTGTTTTTGTTTATGCAGTCTGTTGAAGGAATGAAAGTCATATGCCATGAGCTAACTCAGGCAGTTGACCCCGAAAGCTCTGTGCTTGATGATCTCATCAAAGAAGCTGACAGATTAGTTTCATGCTTGTCTGTTATGGTAAGCCTTCATTATTTATTCAGCTTAGCTTTTGGTCAAGCTTTTGGTCACTCTGCTAACTCTGATGATGACAAATCTTTCAGGTTCCAAAAACCTTTAATTTCAGTCTATCTGGGGCTTCTTCAAGGTCTTGCAAATACGTTTTAAATACTCTCATGCAGGTCTGTTGACATGTCTATGTTTGCCTTTATTTCGTTTTTATATATTTTTTTAATTGTTGTTTACGAGTTTGTTATTATTCTGCAGACTTTCCAGATCAAACGACTTGCTCATGCTGTGAAGGAGGGTACCCTAGATAACCTTATCACAGAGCTTCTACTCTGGCTTTTAGATGAAAGAGTTCCTCTTATGGATGATGGCAGTCAACTACTCAAGGCTCTTAATGTCTTGATGCTTAAAATCCTGGTATGTGTATTTCTTTTCATGTTCTCTTAAGCTTGCTGTCTGCTCTGTGTTTATGATCGTACTTTGAGCAGGATAATGCTGAGAGAACATCCTCATTCGTCGTATTAATCAACTTACTGAGACCATTAGACCCATCAAGATGGCCATGCCCTACTCCCTCAGAGTCCCTTGCCGTAAAAAATCAGAAGTTCTCAGATTTAGTTGTCAAATGTTTGATTAAATTGACAAAGGTATGCTGCTATTTGTATGTGGACCATTGTGAATCTGTACGGGGTGTCACTTCTGATGTCATATGTCATCTTTCAGGTTCTTCAAAGTACGATATACGAAGTCGACCTTGATCGCATTCTTCAAAGTGTTCATATTTATTTACAAGAACTTGGGATGGAAGAGATACGGAGGAGGTCCGTGCTGACCCCTTAGAGTTGAATATTTACTCTTCAATCATTTATTTTTGTATTTCAGTCACATGAGATGCACTGCATATGGTGCAGGGCTGGAGCTGATGACAAACCACTAAGAATGGTCAAAACTGTGTTGCATGAACTTGTAAAGCTTCGAGGTACAGCGATAAAAGGTCACCTTTCAATGGTCCCTATAGATGCTGAACCTCAGCCGATCATTCTAGCATACATTGATCTTAATCTTCAGGTAGAATTTGAAACATTATGTCCTTTGAATGTTCCAAGAAAGCTTTTATGCGCCTCCTTTTTTTTGTCTGAGCAATACTACTGGGTCATCCTAGACCCTTGCAGCAGCCAGGATGTTGACACCATCTGGACCTATGGGTCAAACTCACTGGGGCGATGCTGCATCGAACAATCCGAATCCATCAGTTCATTCAACTGATGCACAATTGAAGGTTAGACCACTTGTTCCTTTTGTCGTCATGCTTGTGGGTTAACTATATTCAACTTCACACACTTGTTTGATGCTCTTTTGGTCTTTGTTTTTGGTATGATCAGCAAGAGCTTGCTGCAGTATTCAAGAAAATTGGTGACAAGCAAACATGTACTATTGGTCTTTATGAGCTCTACCGGATAACCCAGCTGTACCCAAAGGTATTTTGTCAAGTATACTTCTCTCCGCCGTTAAAGCTGAGTTTGAATGAAATGGGTTGCATGTCACTGCCCACACATTAGGAAATTTCTTTTATGTTGATTTTACACTAGTACAGGATGCGTACATTTTTATCGTCGGAAAAGTAAACTGAAACACTGAATTTAGATTCTTTTTATATTTTCCATTTTAAGATGTCTGCTTTGGTTTGTTTCCTGATTCGAGAACATGTTTTCCTCAGGTTGATATATTTGCTCAGCTTCAGAATGCAAGTGAAGCATTTAGAACGTACATTAGAGATGGGCTTGCTCAGGTTTGTAATCTACTCCCTGGAGGGGTTTGAGTCTCTTTGCGTACTTTTGACTGAGATACATGAAATATGTTTTTGGTGCATCCAGGTAGAGAAGAATGCCGCAGCTGGAAGAACACCCTCAAGTCTTCCATTATCAACGCCACCTCCAATAGCATCTATACCCTCTCCAAAATTCGCCCCTTCTCCTGTCCACACGAAATCGATAAATAGCAAAACAGACTGTAACGAAGATGATCCCTTCAGAGTCCAAGGAGACTCTGATATTAGGTTACAATCTACTGACCAACAGACGGATAGATACCAATCCTCAGGTCTACTTCCTATGCTTTCTTTTGGCATCTGAATATATAACTCTATATGGTACCAACATTATTGATGTTTTGTCTTCTGATTATTGGAATTATTTATTTCGTTGCTAGCAGGGACATTGGATGCTCTCAGGGAAAGAATGAAAAGCATTCAAGCTGCAGCTGTGGGAGGCAGTTTTGATGGAGCTCAGACTCGGCCACTGGCAAGTATGAACGGCAGTACGCTCCAGGGGGGGACACGACTGAATGGTGAACCACAAACACAAAGCAATATTCCACCAATGGATGAGAGAGCGCTATCTGGACTGCAAGCACGAATGGAGAGGCTAAAGAGTGGGTCTATGGATCCACTCTAAATACAGTTGACAGTTCTATGATAAATACCGACCATTGTAATTGACTGTAAATTTGCAGCATAGTCATGCTATTTGTAGATAGGTGTGATGCACTACATGATGCGGGGCCGACGTTTTGTAGCCCCCGTTCCTGGTCAACCGATTCTTGCAGAGTTTTCTGTTTTAGTTTTAGATAGCTAGCCAGATGTTTTGCCTGTAGCATGCCTCTTGATGGCCTGATTAGTATTTTGACACATTTTTTTTGTCAGTGGGGTTTTCTGTGTTGTATAGCAGCAATACAATCGAGTGATCAAATTAACTGCATTAATCTTTTGTGAAATCTTAGACATCACTGCCGTTACCCTACATCTGTATTAATTTGATCTATGAAATTACAGTGAACCAGATGGACTGTGATTATTCGTTCTACTTCATTCCTGAAATACAAGTCCTATTTTTTTGTCATAAATTTTTAATCGTTTTACTAAGTTTGATGAAATAAACTTTGATATGTATGGCCAAACATACAATGACGGTCATCTTGGCTCCTAGAGTTATGCAATAACTAACTGGATGACTAGTAATTTCGCTAAAAATACCAATTTTTTAAAGAAAGTTATGCTATTTACACGACATACATTTTTCGCAAAACATGATAACATGACATCAAACAGTCTTCGCACCAAACTCACCTTGACCTTTGACTTGTGAAGGTGTATTTGTAAGCGTTTGAATTTTGTGCATTAAGACAACGAGTCAAGTTGAATTGGCATGTTAACATGAAGAATACCAGGGAAAACCGTCTCCACATTGTCTCATGCTTCTGTCAGCACCATCTTCACTCATCAAAGATCTCTCATCGCTGGATGTTTTCACTTGGACTTGGATTTGTTTTTCCTTCGGGTTAACTTACATGGTGCTCTCAGTTAGGATGACCGAAGCTAAGGAAGGGCAATTTTACCCATGGGTAATACCTATACCGTCCCATCAAGTCGTAGGTAGGACATGGGTACAACATGTAAGATAACCCGAAGGAAAAACTTGTGCACCCTGGAAACCTCCATCTTCCCTATAGATCCACTCATCTATGTTCCTTCAGCACCAGCGGGTCAGCAACAATAAGAGTGTGGAAGGCAGCACACGACACATTATGAACCATTGTGTACAATTCATATACCCAATGGGTAAGGGTCCCATTGGGCCGGTATGGGTGCAGGTAAAATTTTATATCCATGGGTGTTAGCACCCATTTTTGACACATAGCCCGTCAAAATGGAATCCTGACGATTTGGAGGAGGCACCTTAGGGAAGACGCCCAAGGCATAGAGAAGAAGCTCATGCAGAAGGTACTCAGGAGCAACTCGCGCATAGGGACTAAGGGCCAAATTCAACTCGTGGAAGCTATACTGCTACTCCCTCCGTTCCTCAATATAAGATGTTTTAGCTTCTCTCATGTTTCTTAGATTCGTATGTACTTAGACGCTTTTTAGCGTGTACATTCACTTGTTTCACTCCGTATGTAGACTATAGTGAAATAGACAAAACATCTTATATTAAGGAACGGAGGGAGTATGTTCTATTCAGCAAGCAGCCAAGCCACCAATGTGATCCCGATCTCTCACTGAGCCCGAGAACGGATGGGAAGCCCAGGAAAGGACGCACGGGAACGGATGTGAAGACCCACCAGCAGTTTCAGTCGATGGTTCAGTTACCATGACTTACCTGCCATCTAGCCGACTTAGTTGCTAGGATCGGGTCGAGAGCTGCTTTGTCTAGTTGACGAGCTTAAGCTGGTATATTGCCATATTCGCAAAACATGATAACATGACATCAACAATCTTTCAACCAAACTAACCTTGACCTTTGACTTGTGAAGGTGTAGTTGTAAGCATTTGAATTTTTCCCATTAAGACAACGAGTCAAGTTGAATTTGCTCGTTAACATAAAGAATACCAATCTTCATGACACTGTGAATGATATGAAGGGAAAACCGTCTCCACATTGTCTAATGCTTCTGTCCTCTGTCAGCACTATCTTCACTCATCAAAGATCTCTCGTCGCTGGATGTTTTCACTTTGACTTGGATTTTTCTTTCCTTCGGGTTAACTTACATGGTGCTCTCTAAGGTTCAGTTAGGATGACCGAAGCTATGGACGGGCAATTTTACCCATGGGTAATACCTATACCCTACCCATCAAGTCGTGGGTAGGGCATGGGTACAGTCATGTAAGTTAACCCGAAGGAAAAACTTGTGCACCCTGGAAACCTCCATCTTCCCTATTGAAAGGACACGGATGTCGCCTAGAGGGGGGGGGGGTGAATAGGCAATTTAAAATTATTACGGTTAAGGCTTGAATAAATGCGGAATAAAACTAACGTTTAATTTATCAAGCCAAAACCTAAACTAGCTAGGTTTACCTATGTGCACCAACAACTTATGCTAAGCAATATAATCAACTAGGTGATAGCAAGATATATAACTTCAAGCTCAATGGCTATCACAAAGTAAGTAGCATAAGTAGTAAGCTCGGGTATAGAAATACCGAGGCACTTGGAGACGATGATTTATCCCGAAGTTCACTTCCCAATGGAAGCTAGTCTCCGTTGGAGCGGCGCGGCGTTCACCAAAGTGAAACACCGAGTAGCCTTGATATGGCACACCGTATCTCCGTTGTGTCTTACCACCAATGTGGCGAGGCACTTGTCACTATGTTCTCGTTGAGGTTGACAACTAGAACCTTTACAAGGATGAAGCACACTCCACAAGTTGGAGGGTCTTCACCAAATGCACCGAGCCACCAATACTTGATGCCTCAAGGCCGAGGCACACACCACAACTTAATTGGATGGCTCCCGACAATGTCTTCGTAGCTACCGAAGCTCCGAGACTAACAAGGTTGAGTCCACACTCCACAATTGGAGGCTCCCAACAAATCCCGTAAGCCACCAAGACTCCGAGAAATTAACAGCCATCTAGGGTACCAACGTGCCCTAGAGGAACAAGCTCTAGGGAACCCAAGCACCCAAGAGTAACAAGCTTCTCAACTTCACTTTCCACGAATCACCGTGGAGAACTCAAACCGATGCAACCAATGCAATGGCAAGAACACACGAAGTGGTCAAGTTCTTCCAACCCGAATCCAACCAAAGCAACTAATGCTTTGGAGGGATTTGAGAGGAAGACCAAAGGAGAAACACCAAGAAACTCCAAAGATCTAGATCCAAAGTGTTCCCCCCATTTAGAGGAGAAATCAATCGGTGGAAACGAGGATCTAGACCTCCTCTCTCTTTTCCCTCAAAAACTAGCAAGAACTATTGGAGGGATTTAGAGAAAGCCAAGCTTGAGAGGGTCAACAATGAAGGAGAGAAATAGCTCAAGAGGTTGGCAAAGGTTAGAGTTTATTTTGGGGAAGAAGCCCCTTAAATAGGAGCTCCAAAAATAGAGCTGTTGGAAAAAAGGAAGAGAAGCAAACAGCAGCCGGGCCGGCCTGCAACCCGGCCTAGGCCGGCCTGGGAGCCGGCAGGGAAATATGCAAGCGAACCAGTGGAATGGCCGGCCTGCTACCCGGCCTGGGCCGCCAGGCAACCGGCGGTCCACCCGACTGCGCCGGCCTGTGAGCCGGCCTGGGCCGGCCAGGGAGCCGGGGGCCTGCCCGACCGCGCCGGCCTGGGACCCGGCCTGGGCCGGTCTAGATGCCGGCGGCCCACCCGACCGCGCCGACCAGGGACCCGGCCTGGGCCGGTCTGGAGGCCGCCGACCCACCCGACCGCGCCGGCCAGGGAGACGGCCTGGCCGGTCTGGCCACTCCTTTTTTTTCTTTTCTCTTTAGAAATCGACCGAGGGTAAAGTCCGCAATATACTTTCGCATACGAACTCCGTTTTCGATAATCTTGGACTCGTTGGAATCGTCACAACAAGCACTACAAGAATATGGAGAGAAACATCATTGTTCAACAAGATATGGTAAAACCAAATAATGGAAGGTAAAACCTTTCTATTCAAAACCGGAAAACCATATCTTTTGCAGATGAAGTCCGAATGACATGAAACCACTTTTGTTGGAAAGAGGACGACAAATGCTACCCAATACAAGTGAAAATATTGAAACCAAGCAAGGGAGACTTTGCTAATAAATGGAAGAGTGAAACCTTCTGCATAGATGGATCGGCAAAATCTCCGACACCAAAAACTTAATAGGAGATACATGAAAACCGTTTTCGATGACCTTGGCCTTGTCATGATAAGCACGACAAGCACCAATACCACACCACGATAAGAGCCAAATAGGAACCAATAAAGATGATGCCAAGGATGCAAAGGTTTGAGCTCTCTACGACCGATACGCTAAAGCTCACTTGAGAGCCCCTCTTGATAGTACGGTTACCTATCCTAAAACCCGGTCTCCCAACTACACTACAAGACCGGTAAAATAGAAACCCTATCAAGATCATACCTTTTCCTTGCGCATTCCACTTGAGCTAGATGATGACGATCTTGATATACTCTCAAGTGGATCACCTTTCTTGATTGTGCTCCGCTTGGTGAAGACTCGCATATTGCTCCCCCATACACTAATATGGGAGAGACACTCTTTCGCATATCTTCACATGCCCTTATCTTGTATGTTGATCAACTTGCACTTAGCCTTGATCAACATATAATCTTCTTCTTCGCATACCTTCACATGCGCTTATCTTGTATGTTGATCAACTTGCACTTAGCCTTGATCAACATATAATCTTCTTCTTTTAGCCTTGACTCCAACATATGGAGTTCAAAACATGCTAATGGACCAACACTGCAAATATAACTCAAAGCACAAATTAGTCCATAGAGATTGTCATTAATTACCAAAACAACATATGGGGGCAACCATGCTCTTTCAATCTCCCCCATTTTGGTAATTGATGACAATCCCTTTTGAGAGGGTTTATATAATGAATTAAGCAACCTTGCAAGACAAGGATGCATGAGCATGAGAGGCAAATGCTTAAGAACCAAACGAAAGCATAAAACCAAATTCCCTTAAACCCTCTAAAACTTCTCCCCCATTGGCATCGATTGCCGAAATGGGAANAGAAAAATTTAGAAGGCCAAATAATACGAGTTCCTCCACAAGGTATGCATTTCTCAAGATATGAGTGAAATTGAATGCACATATCCATTGACGAATAATAGAGGAAATCAAACTATATTGAGGATCCAAAGATTGCAAAAGGATGAAATCATTCTAAACATCTCCACAAAGGCGAAGAGCATCAAGAAGATCCTAACCGAGAGTTCTAAATAAAAATAGAGAAGATCCCCAATGTTCATGCACTATTGAGGAGTGCACAAATATGGAATCCTCACTCCCCCAAAATCATCTAGAACACTCACCAAGTGCAAGGATGTAAAAATTAAAGCAAAACAGAGCACTTGCACCAAGATGTGGTTGAGCCATAAGGAGATACCAATTAAGAGAAACTATCATTAAAGGCCCAACCAAGAGTATGTGTGTATGACAAGACAATTAATTTGGTAAGATACATAGTCTTAACCAAATGGAGATAAGTTATATATCAAGTATTGACACACACAACTTTCAAAGAAGATTTTTCAAAAAAATATGTTCACAAGCTCAAGGATACCAATTGGAAATTAAAACCAATCGAAAAAACCAAGAGCTAGTGGGAACATTTAGCCAACAAAATCAACATACTCACCGTGATAAGCATGAAGAGAAGAATCTTCAATAAAATGTGAGTGCGCAAAGATGCGAATAGAAATAAGACAAGCACTCACGAGACAAACTTGGAGCCACCAAATAATTATAGATAAAAGACAAGGTGGCTTGAAAGAAAATAGGATACCAAATAAAAGGTGACCTCTCTCATATGTATAGGTTTTCTAAGTAGACAAATCAGTAATGATAACATCGACAAAGAAACTTACACATATAAAATGGTCGAGGAAAGGAGACCATGGTAACCAAAAGGAAGTCATGAATATACAAAAGAGATTATTGATTAAAAGCATAGCACATAGCTCAAATTTTATCTCATTATATATAAATGAACTTCAAACACATCAAATGTATCACACATATGACTAAGGGAACAAGAGATAGTGGAAATGCTTTGAGATGGCACAAGTATCACAAAGAAATAATACAATGATGGAAAGGTTTTGCAATTTCATCACAAATATCACAAGATATACAAAGTGAAGGAAATAAGCCAAAACCACAGCAATTGACATTAAAGTTTTCATGCCAAGATGCACCTACACAAGGTTGAATACAAGAAAGATATGCATGGGATAGATACTTGTTACCGATATAGCATTGGTGATGATGAAGATGAGAATTTGTTTATCATCAAAGCTTGACTCCAATAATCACACGGTGAGAACACCTTCCTTATGAGTGACGCAAGCATCCAATGTATCTCCATTATACCTAAAACAAAATTCAAGTACAACATGGTTCCCAAACTCATTTGGGTCCCATAGTAGTTAGATGAAACTACATACATAGGACAAACTCCACATAAATATGTGCATATAGATGTGAAATTGAATTTCATGCACATCTTAGCCGATTTAGGATTCGGTGGAGTATTCCCTATATATTGGATCAAGAAAGACAGGCATGCCATATAATATATATGTTAAAGGATATACATACAAAGTCTTTTAAGAACCAAACGAGATACAATTTGGACAAAACACCAAGTAAACCAAGAAGAGAGCACACCAAAGTGTGACACAAAAAGGTTGTCCAAATTATATCAAAATCCAAATCAACACATGATTGAGGAAAAATCAAATCAACATATGATTGATTCCAAAACACATCAACATATGAAGTGTGATATCAAAAGGAATCGAATCAAAGCAACCTATGATCGATAAGACACCAATTGAAAATACGATACCAACTTGGAGAAAAAATACCAAGAAGAGGATAATACTTGACCGGAATCAAGTAAAGTAGAATAGAGTAATAAGGTATCAAAATTCCTACAATAAATATCAATTGAAACAAATATCTATGAAGGAGATATTAAATTCCAATTAATACCAATTGGAGGTACCTAGGCAAGGCCAATGAGCATATAAGATAAAAGAAAGAGACATGCTCAAAGGGATTTCTCATTCTATAGGATAAACATAAAACAAGAAATGAGAAAGCAAGACTCCCAAGAGAGAGCAAGGTTACACTAAATAAACCAAGCACCCTCTACACTTTTCAAGATGGCACAAAGCATCAAGAGAAAAATATTTGTCTTCCATAAACACATACGATAGAAATCAAATGCCAATTGAAAGGATCAAGTATTGATAGATAGGATAGTGTTCTAAATAAAAGGAATGCTCCCCCAAGATTCATGCATTATTTTTTATATTTGCATTTGAATACAAAATGCACGCACAAGGGATCATTACTCTTAATATTTTATTTACAACACTAAACACTACCAATTCAAATTTAGGATCCATGCAAGAGGCAAGGAAGCCAATGGGAGTCAAAATAAATATTTTGGCAAGAGATGGGGCAAATAAAAGCCAATGCCAATGTAAGGATAATCAAAATATTCTATAGCAAACATAAATATAGATTGTCCAAGGACAGTGACCATTTGGAATTATTTTCCCGGTGATAGAGGTATCCAAGAATATCCTCACAAGATAAAACATATGGCAAGAGATAAGAATATAAAACACTATATTTGAGTAAGGTTTGTTGGTAGTTCCAACTATTCAAACCAACCGGCAAGGCCATGGTTAGAATAATATGGAACAAATGGTTTCTCAAATAATATATAGGAATGCATATTAGAGAGAAACCATACCAAGCAAACTCACACAAACAAGAGCCAAAGGATAGCTAAAAAGCAAATTGGAACTTGTTCGAGCTAATATGCCACATAGAAATAAGATAATTTACAATATCAAATCTAAGTGGCAAAACCTCAAATGTTCACATTTTATGGGATTGTAATATGCACATAGCGTATTGCTCCGCCACAATGTGATAATTCATTTCTTCTTAACAAGAGGCAAATAAAATCAACTAGAGATAATTAATGGACATTATAGAATTTGAATTTCTCATGAGCATGACACACCACATAGTTACTAGATAATCTTGATATATCAATACTAGGTGGTGTTCCTCATATACATACATTTTTAGGTTAGTGAAGTGCACAAAGCATATCACTCCCCCAAAATGGGATAGTCCATTAATCTCTCAAAAGAGCCCATTGAAATCAACACAAGATCCAATAAAGACTCAACACAAAGTTTACACATATATGGAGCGCACATTAACATACACAAACTTGATTGCTCAAGGTAAGTAATAAGCACAACATATATAAGCACATGCTAGGAACAAAACTAACACATGCAAGGGAGCAAGCAACTTTCAATGTATATATAATTTAAATATAAGTTACCGCAAGAAGGAGCATTGGATATGAGATAGATATGTGATAATCCAATTGACTTGGCTAAATGAGATATAACCATGAAGATCCCTTAATTCTTCAAATGATATCCAAGTCGCCAATGTCCTCCATCACAACCTATTGATCAAGTTTGAGCTTGTTGGTCCCCAACCAAGTTGGGTCCTAAGAGGTTAGTCACAATAGGCTTGGCAACCCAAATGGTTCTTTTCTTGACACCACTTTTAGTCCCCACATATTTGGCAAACACATTGCCAACCCTATCCTTCCTAAGAGAATAAACATCATCAATTATTATTGGGTTGGATAGAGTACCATTAGTGCATGAAGAAGCCAAGTGGCCCCTCTCACGGCATAAGTAGCAATATCGACTCTTTTTTTCTTCTTAATAGGCTCCTCAACTTGAGGAGCAATGACTTGAGTCTTCTTAAGAGGTGGCCTTTGTTCAACCCGAGGTTGAGGATGAGATTGAACAATAGGCCGCTTCCCTAGTTGCTTCTCACTAAGAGGATTCTTCTTCATTGGGCAATCCCTAACATGATGCCCTTCAACTTTGCACTTGAAGCAAACAATCTTGGCAAAATGATTGACTTGTTCTTGGCCCTTCTTATTGCTACTCTTAGACTTGTTCTTGATATTGGAGTTGAATCCAAGTCCACTCTTGTCATTGGGGGATTTTTGCACACTCAACATGTTGTCAAATGTGGTCTTCCCTTTATGACGCTTCTCCACATCTTTCTTAAAGAAGTGGCTTGTGCCTTGTGCTCTTTAGTCTTCCCTACAAGGTTAGTAGCTACACAAGTACTAGTGGAAGTTGAGGCTTCATTGTTAGAGCAATTAGGCACGAAATGTAATTCAACATATGATTTACCACTAGTGTGAGATGAAGAATTACAAGGACTAGCACATGGCATTATAGCATTTTTAGTAGAAGGTGTGCCATTGTCCACATGAGGCTCACTAGATATTACCTTGGTAGCGATAGCCTCATGAGCTAACTTTAGCTTATCATGAGATACTAGAAGATCTTCATGAGAGCTCGAGAGCTTCTCATGACTTTCTTCCAATATCTCATAATTGCTAGTTAGCAATTTAAGTTGAGCCCTTAGCTCAACATTCTCCTTTAAAATGGATGCTTCACAAGAAATAGAGTTAGTAGCACAAGCATCAACATTAATAGCAATGGGAGAACAAGTAGGAAGCTCTTTTAGTAATTGAGCTTGGAGTTGATCATGGGACTTAGTGAGATGTGCAAGAGAATCTTCCAAGGACTTGACATCCTTTTAAAATTTCTCATTAGCCTCAAGGAGTCTAACAATTTCAACAACAAGCTCTTCATTTTTTATTTTAAAATCATTAGCCACCTTGAGAGCTCTATCATGGGTTTCATTTACTTTAGATAACTCTAGAGTAAATGTCTCCTCAAGAGATTTCTTGGTGGTTTGTTCTTCTTCAAGAGCTTCCTCAAGATCCGCAATCGTGTTCGCATAATCACGTTCGCGGCTAAGACTTTCATTTTCACGAGCTTCCAAATTTTCAATAGTAAGCCCTCGCTCAACAAGGGTGCTCATGATTTCATGTAGGTTCTCACAAGCATTTTCATTCTTTGAAAGAGCATTAAGAACCATTAGACCTTTCTTACTAAAGTAAGCATCATCTTCTTCATCATCATTATTATTGTCATGATCATCAATACTTGACGATTTAGAAGATATGCAAGGACTATCAACACAAGCATGTGAAACATTTATAGTTCTACATGTATTTAAGTCCAAAGATAAATCATTGCAATAAGATAGAGATGAAATATCATCTATAAGAAGCTCACTATCATCATTGCAAAATTTATCCCTACTCACCATTACATTATTTTGTGGCTTGCCACATGTAGGTGAGGTAGAAGAAGTTGAGAACTTGTCACGCCCGGAGGTGGAGGGAGAACAATCATTCTCACTATCAATGGACACACCATATTTGTCTTGAAGCTTGGTCCATAGCTCATTAGCACTCCGATAAGAAGAGATCGACAAAGCAACTGCATTTCTTAAAGACATGAAAACCACGTTAGAAGCTTGAGCATCTAGATAAGAATTTTCCTCATCCTCAAAAGATAATCTTTTCGGATCCTTTGGAGGAGAAAAACCCATATCTAGAATTTCTCTATATATGGATTAATGTCCCTAAAATAATTTAACATGCGATTTCTCCAATCATCATAATTAGTGCCATCGAATATTAAGGAGGCATTGTGCACTAAACCACTAGACGACATCTTTACTCTCTAGGCCGTGAAGCCTTATAAAGAGAGAACCCGCTCTGATACCAATTGAAAGGACACGAATGTCGCCTAGAGGGGGGGTGAATAGGCGATTTAAAATTATTATGGTTAAGGCTTGAATAAATGCGGAATAAAACTAACGTTAATTTATCAAGCCAAAACCTAAACTAGCTAGGTTTACCTATGTGCACCAACAATTTATGCTAAGCAATATAATCAACTAGGTGATAGCAAGATATATAACTTCAAGCTCAATGGCTATCACACAGTAAGTAGCATAAGTACGAAGCTCGGGTATAGAAATACCAAGCCACTTGGAGACGATGATTTATCCCGAAGTTCACTTCCCAATGGAAGCTAGTCTCCGTTGGAGCGGCGCGGTGTTCACCAAAGTGAAACACCGAGTAGCCTTGATATGGCAGACCGTATCTCCGTTGTGTCTTACCACCAATGTGGCGAGGCACTTGTCACTATGTTGTCGTTGAGGTTGACAACTAGAACCTTTACAAGGATGAAGCACACTCCACAAGTTGGAAGGTCTTCACCAAATGCACCGAGCCGCCAAGATTGATGCTTCAAGGCCGGGGCACACACCACAACTCAATTGGTGGCTCCCGACAATGTCTTCGTAGCTACCAAAGCTCCGAGACCAACAAGGTTGGGCCACCCTCCACAACCTAATTGGAGGCTCCCAATAAATCCCGTGAGCCACCAAGACTCCGAGAAATCAACAACCGTCTAGGGTACCAATGTGCCCTAGAGGAACAAGCTCTAGGGCACCAAAGCACCCCAAGAGTAACAAGCTTCTCAACTTCGACTTCCACGTATCATCGTGGAGAACTCAAACCGATGCAACTAATGCAATGGCAACAACACACTAAGTGTTCAAGTTCTTCCAACCCGAATCCAACCAAAGCAACTAATGCTTGGGAGGGATTTGAGAGGAAGAACAAAGGAGAAACACCAAGAAACTCCAAAGATCTAGATCCAAAGTGTTCCCCTCACTTAGAGGAGAAATCAATCGGTGGAAACAAGGATCTAGATCTCCTCTCTCTTTTCCCTAAAAAACTAGCAAGAACTATTGGAGGGATTGAGAGAAAGCCAAGCTTGAGAAGGTCAACAATGGAGGGGAGAAAATAGCTCAAGAGGTTGGCAAAAGGTTAGGGTTTATTTGGGGAAGAAACCCCTTAAATAGGAGGCTCCAAAATGGAGCCGTTGGAGCAGCAGGGTGCCCGGCCAGGGATTATCACGCAGGGAAAACAGGGCAGCCCGGCCAGGGAGCCGGCCTGGGCCGGCCTGGGAGCCGGCCTGGGCCGGCCAGGGGGCCGGCCACCCCCCAGAGCCGCCCGGCCTGGAGCCCGGCCTGGGCCGGCCAGGGGGCCGGCCACCCCCAGAGCCACCCGGCCTGCAGCCCGGCCTAGGCCGGCCAGGGGGCCGGCCAGCCAGGTGCGACGCCTTCTAATTTTAACGTTCGACACCGAAAACGCAATAACTTCCACATACGAACTCCGTTTCCGATAATCTTGGACTCGTTGGAATCGTCACAACGAGCCCTACAATATTATGCATAGAAACATCATTGTTCAATAGGATATGGTAAAACCAAAAGATGAAAGGTAAAACCTTTCTATTGAAGACCGGAAAACCATATCTTTTGCAAATGAAGTCCGAATGAAGTGAAACCAACTTTGTTGGAAAGAGGATGACAAATGCTACCCAATAACAAGTGAAAATATTGAAACAAAGAAAGTGAGATTTTGCTACTAAACGGAAGAGTGAAACCTTCCGCATAGATGGACCGGCAAAATCTCCGACACCGAAAACTTAAGAGGAGACACATGAAAACCGTTTTCGGTGACCTTGGCCTTGTCATGACAATCACGACAAGTACCAATACCACACCACGATAAGAGCCAAATAGGAACCAATAAAAATGATGCCAAGGATGCAAAGGTTTGAGCTCTCTACGACCGATACGCTAAATCTCACTTGAGAGCCCCTCTTGATAGTACGGTTACCTATCCTAAAATCCGGTCTCCCAACTACACCGTGAGACCGTGAAATAGAAACCCTATCAAGATCATACCTTTTCCTTGCGCATTCCACTTGAGCTAGATGATGACGATCTTGATCTACTCTCAAGTGGATCACCTTTCTTGATTTTGCTCCGCTTGGTGAAGACTCACATATTGCTCCCCCATACACCAAGATGGGAGAGGCACTCTTCGACATATCTTCACTTGGCCTTTATCTTGATGACAATCACGACGTGACGCCATCCTCCATGGACCATGGGCAACATAGGATCTTCCTCTTGATTCATGCTCATGGAGAAAACACCTTGGCCTTGATCAACAAATGATCTTTTCTTCTTTTAGCCTTGACTCCAACATATGGAGTTCAAAGCATGCTAATGGACCAACACTGCAAATATAACTCAAAGCACAAATTAGTCCATAAAGATTGTCATTAATTACCAAAACAACATATGGGGGCAACCATGCTCTTTCAGACCCCAAATTCTAAAAGAGCAAAGGTGTCGTTATTGGAGGATCTAGTTTTATTTTCTCATAAGTTATAGGTATACCGCACTATTAAGAGGGATTTTTTGTTGAGCTTGATGGGGTATTGGGGTTAAACTCATACCATACACTATTGCCTTTTCCACCTCTTAAGCATCCACAAACTCTGGCGAACTCGTGCAAGTGATTTGGTACAAATTTTCTAGGGTTCATGTAGGAATCACTATTGCCTTTTCCACCTCTTAAGCATCCACAAACTCTGGCGAACTCGTGCGAGTGATTTGGTAAAAAAAATCTAGGGTTCATGTAGGAATCACAGGCGGAGAAGAGGAGTTTGTGCGAGTTTTGGTACAATTTTCTAGGATTCATGTAGGAATCACGAGCGGAGGGGAGGAGCTCGTCCGAGCGATTTGGTACGAATTTTCTAGGTTTTATGTAGGAATCACAAGCAAAGGAGAGGGGCTATATATAGGCTGATTTGAAGTAAATCGAGTGATCTTGGAGAGGGGCTATATATAGGCGGATTTTCAATTAAATCGAGTGATCTTTACGGGATTCAATTCAGGAGGAATCGAGATTGGTAGGCGAACTTGTGCGAATGATTTGGTGCAAATTTTGTAGGGTTCATGTAGGAATCACAGGCGGAGAAGAGGGGTTTGTGCGAGTTTTGGTACAATTTCCTAGGATTCATGTACGAATCACGGGCGGAGGGGAGGAGCTCGTCCGAGCGATTTGGTACGAATTTTCTAGGTTTTATGTAGGAATCACGGGCAAAGGAGAGGGGCTATATATAGGCTGATTTTGAAGTAAATCGAGTGATCTTGGAGAGGGGCTATATACGAGGATTTTCAAGTAAATCGAGTGATCTTTACGGGATTCGATTCGGGAGGAATCGAGAACGGTATGGTAGCCGGTTTGCTTCCTTGCGTTTTCTTTTATCATTTATTTTTGCGTGCAACAGTAGAGGACAGACAAATGAAAACAACGACATACGAAATCAAGGTGGGAAATTGATTGATTTCACGCCGCTCAAGCTGAATTCGGCATCCTTCGACATAGTGAAGCCCGACTCAAAATGATCTCAGGCAAGAATGAGGTCTTCTAAGGTAGCTGTCTTCAATCAGATATTATAACATCAGCGTTGTTGATATTGAAAAATTATGATGTGTGTCTGAACCTACAGACTTGGGAGTATGATGTATCAATTGCTTACACAGTTTAATGTATTTCTATCACATATAGGTTGACAAAGGTTTGTCCAAGGAAGAAAAGGGCCAGAAACCGAAAAATCGCTTTAGTGCACGGGCTACATGTAGCCTTTTTTTGAAATTTTATACAATTGATATTTTAAAGTTTCTAAAAATCCCGAGAAAAATTCTAGATGTTGACACTGACGTATTCTATAGTTCTGCAAATTTTCAACCCGAAATAGTTTGTATTAAAGCCTACACAAAAATAACAAATTCTGACAAATTCTGACATTTTCGAATCTGGTACTGTTCACGATCTCAGATTCAGAAATTTATCATTTTACACAGGCCAAAATACAGAATATTTTGGATCGTTATTTTGCACACTAGTAGAAACAATCATTGTCTACCTCTAGGATTTTTTTTCACATTTTTTTGAAACTTGAAAATGTGGTTTTCGAATTTTTCAAAAAACGGGCTCCATGTAGCCCGTGCTCCAAAACGCTGCACTCGCCAGAAACACTCTTTATCACTGGCTCGAGGCTATATGAGTCAAAAAAAAAAATACGATGTACCCAAGGGGGAAGTGAGAATAGATATCACATACAGGTAGTAGCACTCATTGACAAGATATAGTAAAATATAGAATCAACCGATCAATTCTACCCAGCAATAACAGTGCATAATTTGGTATCACAACACGAGGTACGATTTAATTTAGGCAACATACCAAAACTGCAACCATATAAGTGCACAATTTGGTCTCACAACACCAAGTACGATTTAATTTAGGCAACATACCAAAACCGCAACCAGATAAGTACTCCTTACATCTCTATTGCTCATAACTACCAGATAGCTAGCAAGGCATAACTCCAGTGTTCAAGAACTTGATTAGAAAACAGCACCATAAAGAAGGTAGCATGCGAACATTATACTTTTGAAGACAGGAACCACAGATCATCACCGCAGTCTCCTGGCTTCCCGCTCCGACTCGAGGAGGGTGAGTATGTCGCCCTCACGGACAGGGCCCTTGACATTCCTCATGATGAGACGGTTTTGGTCGTCAAGGAACTTCACTCTGACCTGGGTCACCTGACCCCTGGATCCTGTTCGTCCCATCACCTTGACCACGACCGCAAGCTTGACCTGGGTATCCATACTGCACCAACACAATGCATTGGATTAGGCAGAGAAGAATGCAGTTTAAATCAGCTAATGTATATTCCATAGCACATAATTCAACAGCATGCAAATGCACAGATGCCTAAACACTGAAAGAAGAAAACACACAAACCTACATGGTGCAATTCAAATGGTGATAAATTATTCAAGGCTACCTATATCAAGGTACACCTTAGCTCTCCGTGGAATCGGACACTCAACAACTTCACAACCGCGTTCAGAGCTAAGAAACAAAAAGATTAACCACTGAAGTTATAATTTTACAGGGCTACCAATTCCTATTTGAGAAACCATCAAGAACTCGTAACTGAAAGCAACGAAGGTGATAACACATCAGTAACTACGAACCGAGGGTCACTTGAGATCTAAACAATTGCGATTCAGCTCCACACAGGATTAAGCTAAACAACCCAGCATAACAAGTGAAAACAAGAACCGACTCTCTGGATCATTAGTGTGCCAGTGACCAGACAGATCGAGACCTAAACTCCCGATGAAGCTACGAGACATCATGAACACACAACAACTCAATCGCATGCAGCATCGCCGCTCATCGTCTCTAATGTGCAAGGTTTCACTCCATGATGTAGGCGGTGAGAACAGGGAGAGGGCACGAACCTTTCTTCGTTGGTTGGAGCCGGGGATTGCTGCTGCACTTACAGCTCGATGGCGGCGGCTGCGCGAGGAGAGCGTGGGGGGAGGAAACCCTAGGGCGCTTCAGGTACTTATAGAAGCTAGAGTGCAGGCGGATTTAGGGTCGTGGGCTGTAAGCGACTTGATGATCTGTTGGGCCTAGAGCCCAGAATAGATTTGTATTTTTCTTAGAAAATCATGAAACAAACTTTAGGAAATACTCCCTCCGTTCCATAATGTAAGCCTTTTTAGGATTTTTTTTTCCATCCGTATCTAGACATGTTTTAGTGCAAGATTCAATGAATCTTGCACTAAAACATGTCTAGATACGGATGGAAAGAGAAATGCTAAAAAGGCTTACATTATGGAACGGAGGTAGTAAACTTGAATGCTTTTTAATATAATAGCAAACATGGCCGTTGCTATGGGTTGATTTTTTATTCAATATTTTTAGTCCATTAAAAATTGCAGTAACGGTTAAATGTTCTTACTTTATGGATGATAAGACGTGTTACCACTAAGAATGGCTCGCTGTAGGGGCTTGGTTGCGTCCTTATTGAGCTCCCATCCGGGCGTCGATGGGACGTGGCCAACATCTATGATTCTCCTCGTTTTTTGAGCCCCCACATTATTTTCAACGCCCAAAACAATATTATACTGACAAATACAGAAAATTCAATTCCTCCTCGTAATACTAGGACATCATCAAACTCAGCACAAAACTGGAGGGAATTATCTCCTTTGCGCTCTAATTATCTAGAAAACACATTGCTAAGCATCAAATCTAATGATCTACCAAAAACGCAAACAAGAATAAAGTGAGAAAAAATGAAGGCCAACTCCAAGAACGCCCTGTAATGAGAGTTCCAAGTAAAATTTGCAGTGTCGGATTCAGCGAGCTCTACCCTGTAACTGGATTTTCTAGAAACCCCCCCCCCCCCAGTGTTTTGTCGACTCTATCTTGTCTAGCCACGCGAGCTCCACCCTGTAACCTGAATCCCCAGGGAAATCCCCCAACTTTATTGACTCTATCTTGACGATCTCTCTAGGCACACACATCAAAGGCGCTTAACACGATTTGGCGGGTGAATCTACCAATAGATTCTCTACAAGTTGGTGTTGGGAAACATGAGGGTGCTAGTAGATCAGAAGCACCAAAAGTAAGAATACTTAGTAGTATCTTTCATGATTTACTTTTACTAATATCTTACACGAACATGTCAGGAGATGTAATCTACACTCCAAGTTCACCAAGTTACCCCAACTTTTGGCAGCAATGGCCAAGGCAATCAGTATAGTCCTACCTCATTCTCACTATAGACACTATTTTTGGCATATGAATCAAAATTCTTGCAAGCACCTTGCTAGAGTTGTTCCAATATAAGAAGTTCAATGTCGATTTTCAACATTGCATCTATGACATAGAGGAAAAAGATGAATTTGTAAGTGCACGAGATGGGATAATAGATAGGTATGGACTACGTGAGAATGCTTGGCTTCAAAGGTGGTTTGAGAAAAGGGAGCATTAGGCACTAGTGTATGGCATAAATACATTCTTTGCCCACATGAGTACTACCCAAAGAATGAACAATGAACATAAGAGATACATTAGTATTGACATGCTTTTTTCCATCATTTTGAGAGGATAGTTGCAGATATATTTTTTGAAAAGGTTTGTGTGACTTCAAAGCAACACAAACTACATCCAAGCTGAAGACTGTAATTACTTATATGTTAAAGCAGGCTGCAACTGTTGGAGATATGCCCAAGAGGCAATAATAAAGATTATTATTTATCATATTTCCCGTTCATGATAAATGTTTATTATCCATGCTAGAATTGTATTAATCGGAAACAAATACATGTGTGGAATATAAACGGAAAGGTGTCCCTAGTTTGCCTCTTATAACTAGTTCGTTTGATCAAGTGTTGTTTAGAAGTTTCCTAACCAAAGGATTGATGAATCACTTGAAAAACGGAATTATGTCATAGGAGATGATATAATGGACAGACCCAATTTTATAGATGTCAAATATAGTTTTCTTAGACCATGAGATTATGTTACTCCCGCTTACCGGAGGAATACTTTGTGGACATCAAACGTCACTTCATAACTGGGTGATTATAAAGGTGGCTTTCAGGTGTCTCCAATGGTAGGTTGTTGAGTCACATGAATCAAGACTGGAATTTGTCCGTCCAACCGTTTGATAGATATCTCTGGGCCCTCTCGGTAGCATACCATCCAAACACTTGCAAGCATATGACTAAGTAGCTAGTCATAAGGGATCCTATCCTATGGAACGAGTAAAGAGAACTTGTCGGAAACGAGATTAATCGGATATGGAGATATGAGTGATTAAGTCTCGGACAAGTAAAATATCGTGAGACAAAAGGAATCGTATATGGATTAATTGAATCCCGGACATAAGTGGTTCAACCGGTAAAGTACTTCGTTGAATATGTAGGAATTAATATGGACATCCCGGTCCCGCTATTAATATGACATATTCATAGCAAATAAAGTTTTGTAATATATTCATATGAGATTATGAATAGAGATTCCACAATGTGAGACTAAAAGGGACAAACCAATGTGTTTGGTTGTGTTATGTATTTTAGTGGTTTTATCGTGAAATGGTTTCATGGATAAAAGAATTGTTGGAATAAATTTAGAAAGCTTAAGCCTTGCATGTTTATGTATCAAGTGGCACATATGTAAAGTGCTATGTTGGTTAAAACTTGACACATAAAAAGGTTTTGATGATGGTGATCATTGAATTTTGGTTTAACTTGTCTAAAGAGATGTAGGTTTCAAGAATATGAATTTTGTCAAAGATTGCAAAATAATATTCATGATTTACTTGTCATGTTTAGGAAACAAGACATACTTACATAACTACAAAGAAGAAATAGAAATTTTAAATACGAAAGTGACTAAGAGTCATTCTACTTTAAGTTTAAATCATAAAGTAATCGTTACTTGATTTTGTGAAAGAATGTTTCACATATTTATTTTGCAAAAGTGTTTGCGTGGAATAAATAAAACTTAGAGCTAGCAAGGTGCTGGCGTTTCATATATGAGTTCTCGAATCTTAAAAGTTAAGAGTTTTGGAGGAGTCCAAAGTGTCGAGAAAGTGCATAAGAAACTGAGTGAGATCTAATTAAGATATGTGGTGACATATATTAAGTTAGAGCAGAAATTAATTTCCATAATCAAAATATGTGGTGACATATGTTTGAGTGGGAACTAGTTGATCATGGTCAAATATAGAGATAACATATTTCTGAGTGGGAGCCATAGTGGTTTCACAATTTAATATGTGTATGGTGTATATTTGAGTGGGAGTTTACAACATAGTGTTTGAATGAAATGGTGATTTCATAAATGTTGTAAATGTTGTCATGGACCAATGCATAACTTATGAAGTTAGTTTGAACGTCAAATGTTCATGTAGATGAATGTATCTATGAAGGATAGATAAGTTTGATAAACATTAAAGTCAGATGTTTAACCTAAATATTTTTGAAGGAGTTCAAAATAAAACAAGAGAAGAATGGTTCATCTCATTGTGATATATAGGTGAAACATTGAGTTAGAGAACTCAGTACAAAATTGATGGTTGAAGGATATGTTGGAATTCAATATGAATTGTTCATAGGTCTCAACATATAGGAACCATGTGTTTGTATATGACGATATGTGACCCAAGTTCTTAGTTGTAAGAACATGATGAATGAGGAGTCATTTTTCATGAATTTGAGATAAATTTAGAAAATGGTAGACTTGGTTGAAGTCATAAAGCCATACTAAATTGGTGATCTTTTAGAGTCAAAGCAGCGCAGCGAAAGCATGATCGGAAATATCAAAGTGACAAGGTTCACTGTTGATTTGTTAAGTCTACAACATATAGGAGTATATGATTAATTCAAGGATTGAAATAAGATATAATATTTTGGTTTGAGAAAGTTGTTTCAAGATTGAGTGAGTTCCAGATGCATATGTTATGAGAAAGTCCTTTTGACTAATCATACATATAGGCATAAAAGGATATGAGTATCTCACTCTATAACCAAACATATTATATACATTATATGATAATGAGTTTTATCATGGGATGATAGGAAGTTTATCATGAGATGATAAAGTAATGTCAAATTAGGTGACAGTTACAAATTTTTGCAAAGGACATAAAGAGCTGTAAAGTACAGAGCACGGACAGAACCTCTTCCACAAGCAAACATGATCAGCACTGAGACTTCATGAGTGAGACTCCATGAGTGTTAGATCGGGGAAATGTAAACTAGATTATTGACTCTAGTGCAAGTGGGAGACTGTTGGGAATATGCCCTAGAGGCAATAATAAAATGGTTTATTAAGCATATTCACGTTTATGATAATAGTTTATTATCCATGCTATAATTGTATTAAATGGAAACATAATACATGTGTGGTATATAAACACCCGGAGTCCCTAGTGAGCCTCTACAGGACTAGTTCGTTGATCGAGAGATAGTTAGAGTTTCCTAACTATGGACTTGTTATAGTCACTTGATAACGGAGTCATATCATTAGGAGTAATGGTGTGATGGACATGACCCAAATAAAGAGTTGCAATTAATCGTGTCACAAAAGTTTTGTTGTCAACACTTTTAATATGCCAAATATAGTTTCCTTAGACCATGAGATTATATCACTCCCGTTCACCGGAGGAATACCTTGTGGACATCAAACGTCACTTCGTAACTGGGTGATTATAAAGGTGGCTTTCAGGTATCTCTGATGGTGGGTTGTTGGGTGATATGAATCGAGAATGGGATTTGTCCCTCCATGTGACGGAGAAGATATCTCCAGGCCTTCTTGGTAATATAGCATCAAAAGTCTGCAGACATGTGATTAGGTTTTAATCACCGGGATCCTATATTATGAACGAGTAAAGAGAACTTGCCGGTAACAAGATTAAACTAGACATGGGGATGTCAACGATTATATCTCGGGCAAGTAAAATATCGTGAGACAAAGGGAATCATATATGAGATTAATTGAATCTCCGGCATCGTGGTTCAATCGAGAAAAGGTTTTCGTTGAGTGTATAGGAATTAATATGGGCATCCCGGTCCCGCTATTAATTATTGATAAGATCATGTCTATGCATTCTCGAACCCGTAGGGTCACACACTTAACGTTCCGATGAAATTAGGTTTTGCGATGAATTAAATGATGAAGTGAACGAATGGTGATTCGGAGTCTCGGATGGGATCCCGGACGTCACGAGAGGTTCCGGAGGAGTCCGGAGAATAAGATTCATATATGGAAAGTGGTTTCCGGAGATTTCGGAAAAGTTCCGGAATATTTCATAGGGTATCGGAAAGGTTCCGGAATGTTCTAGAAGGGTCTAGAAGTGGGACCGCATATTTTGTATGGGTCCCACATGGTGCAAAGGGGTGCAGCCACCACTTAGGTGGGGCGCACCACCTATGCCCACATGGGCCAATTCGGCCTAGGGAAAAGGAGGGGAGTCCCACTCCTAGTTGGACTAGGAGTTGGGCCCTCCACCCCTTTAGGAAAGGGGGCCCAAGGAGGAATCCTAGATGGACTCCAACTTGGGGGGTAAGCAAGGGGGGGCCGGCCGGCCCCCTGCCCTAACCCTAGCCGGCCTCCTATATAAGGAGGGGAAAGGGGGGGCGCAATACACCTTGAGGCAGCCGCCCCTTGCACCCAAGCCGCACCCCCCTCTCCCACCTAAACCCTAGCCGCACCCCTCCTCTCCCGGAGGGCTGCCGCCGCCTCCTCTCCACCAAAGGCTGCCGCACCCCCTAGCCCTAGGGGCTGCGCCACCATCTCCTCTCCCTCTCCTCTTGCTTGGCTTGGCGAAGCCCTGCTCGCGGAGATCGTCATCATCACCGGCACTACCGTCGTGCTGCTGAGATCATCAAGGCCACGTCTTCTCGCTTGCGGGATCAAGGAGTCGACGTCTTCATCGAGCCGTACGTGTGGACGCCGCGGAGGTGCTGCCCGTTGCTGCACTTCACCGGATTGGATCTCGAGGATAATACATCTCCTCGCGACTAGACGAGTCTAGTTGCGGGGATCGACTAGCCAACCCCTGCACCGACAAAACGCGTTTGTTGATCTTTAAGGGTAAGAGATTGGATCTCACCTTCGCTATCTTCATCTAGTAGATCTAGATCCTTGGGGTTTATTCCGCTTGCCGCGTAGAAATTTTTTTGTTTTCCATGCCGCGACCCCATCAGTGGGGCCCACCTGTGTATGGGGCCCACATGGACCGAGGGGTGGTGCAGCAGCCCACATGGGCCAGTCGCACCAACACCCAAGGCCCATGCGGCAAGGGCCAAAGGGGAGGCGCCCGAAACCCTAACCCTAGGGCTTGCTTGGGGGCTAAGCCACCCAAGCCGCGCCGGCCTTAGGGGAGGGGCCGCACCCCACCTGGCCTCCTATATAAGGAGGGGCAGGGCAGGGGGTGCCGCAACCCCACATCCTCCCCAAGCTGTCGCCCCCTTGCCGTCTCCTCCTCTCCTCCTCCTCTCCCACAGACGCTTAGGCGAAGCCCTGTCGGATCTCCACCATATCCACCACCACACCGTCGTCGTGCTGCTGATCTCGCGAGCCTCTCCACCACCTCTTGCAGGATCAAGAACGTGGAGTCTTCATTGAGCCGTATGTGTGGATACCTCGGAGGCGTTGCCCATGCGACGCATCAGATAATACATCTCCTCGCGACTAGACAAGTCTAGTTACGGGGATCGACTAGCCAACCCCTGCCTCGACAAAACACGCTTGGTTTTCTTCGAGGGTGAGATTCGATCTCCTTCTTACTACCACCATCTAGTAGATCGTGATATTGTTTGGGTTTTATTCCGCCATCTTTGCGTACGAAATTTTTTGTTTACTATGCTGCGACCCTTTCCGCAACTACATATACTCGTGCAATATTCAATATATTTTAGGAACAAGTACTTCAGACCCTAAACAAAGACACATTTGTGAGTTAGTTACATAGAGCATAAGGTTTACAAAGTTAATTTTCAGGGCACCCAACTGTGCATGTCGTTAGAGTTTTACCAGAAGAAGAAAAGATCAACTGCAGTTGTAAGAAGTTTGAATTTACAGGAATCCTTTTCTCTAATTGCTTAAAGGTACTTGATATTATATTCGTGAAGAATATATCTTAAAAAGTTGGACAACTGGTGCCAAAGTTTGGACATACAATCAATCACAACTAGCATGAGGACCCAAGAGCAAGAATGTCCACTTTACCCAAAATGGCTCCTCATGCCGCTAAGCCTGATGAATCATGTGACAAGACTGCTAGCAAAGCAATTAGCACAAGGTGTGGAGAAAAGCTTGAAAATTAATATTGTCCTATATTTGGAAAATTATTCTACTTCAAAAGGTACGTGGTAATATCACTACTATTTTACATTTAGTAATGTGAAGCTAAGAGTTTCATTTAGCTTCATAGTTTCAGGATTGGAAATCAATTCTTGTAGAATGTCAAAACACAACGAGGGGCTTATGAAACCAATAGGTATCAAGACCAAAGGAAAAAAGTGTAGGCGGTTCAAGAAGAACCGTGGTGGCTTCGAGAAAGCAACAAAGACGAAGAAAAGGAACACAATTGCTATTGTACGACTACAACCTCAAAGCACCTCCACGGTATAGAAAAGTCTCACTTGTTTCATATAGTCAATTTAGTTTTGCTAACATTTATCTACTATAATTTTCACAGGGTCATTTGGAGTTTATACAAATCAAATGGGTACATATCATTATATCAACTACAACCATCTGCTAGGTAATACCGTTTCGATGTCACCGCGGAATCAAAGAATGTTGTCGGAAATCTAACCATACAATACACTAATGGTATGAGCATTCTACACTTCCAAGTTTTATTATTTTGAAACTTTGTCAAAACTGAAATTTTCTACTTGTCTGCACAGGATCACCCGACAAATCCCATGTACACCTACTTACAACAGAGCAGCTCATCTTTGAATTCTCTAACTGCAACATACCACCATCGGGACCTCTACCTCTATTATGAGGACATGCGACTTTCATCCACCGAAGCCAAATTAATAGCTTTGTTATACAACATTCTATCCCATAAAAGATTATCTGGATTTTAAGGACAACGAAATGCAACCGAAGTGAATTTTCTCTTTAGTGTCTTTTCACGGATATCAAAGCAATAGTATCAACTGAATGGTCAGGATAGAACAGTACCCACATGTACATCTAGATTTTCTTTTCCAAAAACTTCATCATCACATTATTTTTGTGTTGGACATAACTTTTAAGACTGGATTTAACTCCTTTTAACATGATCAATTGATTATTTTTTGGTTTGGCATTGGATATATCTATTTAGGAGGTTTGTCACAGTTTGAGGTCCGGGATGTCTACTTATACAAGGCACAATGAGTGAGCAGGATTAGAATGGTATGTGGACGACCATAGAAATTGCGATATACTCCCTCCGTCCCAAAATATAAGGCGTCCTTTAATTTGGCTGATCAACGACATACAAATTTGACCATGATTTGTAATTATATTACGTCCACAAAAATTAGTATACAGATATATGAAATGAAAAAAAAATTTGCGAGACGAATTCAACGGTACCATTAACATATTCTTAATAACTATAATTTATTATATATTACTAGTCAAAATTAAGCATTAAAGACCAACATAAAAATAGCGCGTCTTATATTTTGGGATGGAGGGGTAGTTTTTTTTTAGGGGTGGGTGGGGGATTGGGATTTTTTTTTTGAGAATTGAGAATTTGGGGGATTGGGATTGGGATAGATTGATCCGTCTCGGTACACAATCATCTCCCGCATGGCCCATGGCCGTGAACCTGCTCGGGCAACGATAAACTAGGCCTGCGGCCCACCGTAAATCCACCCTCCAAATCCACCGATTACGCCCCACCCCCTGTTTTTCGTGCTCTCCCCTCTCCTCCGGCAACCATGCCACCGTCGGGCTCGAACCCGCTGGAGCCCGTGTTCCAGACCGTCGCCGCCTTCTCCCGCCGCCTCCTCATCGCCCCCGACACCGCTCCCGACGAGCACCGTCTCCGCCCCCTCCTCTCCCTATCCCTCTCCCCGCCTCGGCCCCCGCCCCCTCCCCCGCCGCCAGAGGTCCTCAAGGCAAGCTCTCTCTCCCCCGTTTCCTCTCCGTTTCTCTGTATGAAGAGGCGACTTGTCATGTGTTCGATTGACTGCGCAGGAGAAGGATGCAAAGGTCGCGCCCCTGACGAAGGAGGAGGTCGGACGGTCCACGTGGATGCTGCTCCACACCATCGCCGCGCAGGTGCTCGGTCTTTACTGGCTCTGTCATTGTGAGTAGCACACGGAAGTTCACAAATTGACTTAAGCTACCAGTCTTGTTCATATTAGCAATGTAGCATGGGTCGGGAATGTGGGTGGTCTCCATGAACCATATTGCATTCGCGTACATTAGTCACAACATACTTGTGGATAAGCCAACCATTCAGTTCCAAGCATCTATGCTTTAAATCGATTTGCTGCCACACTTACTTCTCTAATTGCGTTTTGTTTAATTGTGTTTCAGTTTCCTGATGCACCTACTAGGCAGCAGAAACGGGATGCTAAAGAGCTGGTAAGCAGGACAGACAACTTACTTAGCTTTCTTTAGAGTCGCGGATGATACCTAGGTATACTTGTGAAGTCCTATTATGTGGAAAATTGTGGTTTTCGGAAGATGAATGGAAACTTTGCATGTTCTAGTTATCTACTTCCATGGCTAAATACAAGAACATTGCAATTGATGCTTCTGTTATATGTTTAGCTTGAGAAATATGTGTATGATTATACTTGATAAAATCACCCGTGACAGATTTGTTGAAATCAGTGCTTTTATTGTTCTTTAAGCGGCTCAAGTGAATACCTGTGCAATTTGTTTCACTCTTTCACTTATTATAGATGCCCTTTTTGTTGATCTCCCTTAAGTTCTGAGCTTATACATTTTTAATAACTATGCCTTGTGCTTGGCTACCACGACTCTGAATTACCTATCATGATATATGTCCATTGACTAATACTAAATCTATCTATCTGGAATACCAGTATAGTTAGTTAGTTATGAAAAAAAGATACAGGGGAACAAACAGAAATACTCTTTTCTCATACTCAAGATTTCACTGCCCCACATCTCATGTTTCTTTTGCTTATTTTTCCAGTCTAAGCAAAAAATAAAATTTCTTCCTGTTTGTATATTCAGATGGCTTTAATTTCTAGACTGTACCCTTGCAAAGAATGTGCTGATCACTTCAAGGAAGTTTTGAAGTAAGCAATGCCCTCTAACCTCTTGTATAAATTGTGTTGCCCATATGAGTAGTTTGATACCTGAGATACGTTTGTATGTTGCAGGCTTAGTTCTTGTTAAAAATTCGTATTTGATGAAGTATTAATGAATCTATCTTTGACCATTTGCTGTTTTATGAATTGCTACGAGAATATCACATAAGGACTAGGAATTCTTGTTGTTTTTGCAATATGAAACTGTGCATGTGAATGTTTCATTATGAAGTTTTACATCCATGCATTTTTTTCTGTCAGAATTTGCAACAATTTATTTGTAGGTTACATGAGGGGCATTTATGATCAAACTTCTAGTATGTGCTCTAGGGCCTTGTTCGCAGAAACATATGATAACTGACCGCGGGCATAGATAAGACAATTCTGCATGATGATCCAATGGTTGTTTTATTGGTTTTAAGCTCATTTTATCAACAATCAATATGCGAAGCGTATGAAATTTTCGTCACTTCTTAAAAGCTTGCATAGAGTAAAACATTTCATCAGCGCTGTGTAACATATGTTCCAACCGTGGTTGACCCATTATTGTTGTTTTATTACTTTCTTGCGTCGGCCAAAATAATAACAAATTGTAACATATGTTCCAAACAATATGAAGCTGACTTCTTATGCTTTTTTTTTCCAGAGCAAATCCTGTTCAAGCAGGATCTCAGGCTGAATTCTCTCAGTGGTTGTGCTATGTACACAATGTGGTTAATCGAAGGTGAGTCAATACGGGCAACTTCAAATTGTTGATCCGGTGGTCCCCTGATGAAACCATTTTTATGAGCTGCTCATCTGAGCGTTTTGTGGTTGTCTTTTGCAGCCTTGGAAAAACAACATTTCCTTGCCAGAGAGTAAATGCACGGTGGGGCAAGCTGGATTGCCCTGAACGCGCGTGTGACCTGGAAGGCTCCAACGATATCATGCCGAATCGATGACATTGCCGAGAATCCATATAAAATATGTCTCCACCAGTCACGATTTTAATCCACTATTGGATGGGCAATACTAGGAGGATAAGGAAAAGAAAATTCAGGACAATACCGTTGTATTATTTGTTTACCTTCTCCATCCTGTCCCCGGCAAATGTAATACTAGTATATGTCATCTGAACTTGCCCCTTGATATCGCGTTCTTGTACAGTTTCACCATCTTTACAGTGATGGAAATTCCTATGATCTATGAAGATTTTGGTGAATTTACTACACTCTGATGATGTCTGAAGTCTGACGCATTCAACTCCCCTATCTGTACAGGATTCTGTGCACCCTGTATCACTGAAAATCCTTGAAATAGGACATGCTATGCTCACAAGATTGCCTAAAATATTTGTGGAGAAAAAGAGGCGGCATATATTCAGGGGCAACAACACCTGCAAGTGCTTGGCAATCAATGAGAAGTGCAGGTCTGACGGAGGAATGCATGGAGACCAGGCCATTTTCCTGCAACTCCTCGGTGTTGACGAGACATAAATTCTGCCGTGTTATCACACCATTTCTTTAATCCCATACTGACATGCACATGAAAGTTACATCATGGAATTGCATGGACCCGTCTTTATCTATCTTACAGGCAGGCAAGAGGCTGCCCAAGGAAGCAGAACCAGAACGAACGCCGGTGCTGAACCATTCTGAAACTTCTCAAGGGATAGTCGCCGCGCGTGCAGGGGGAGAGATCGACGAGAAGATGAAGAGCCGCACCTTCCTAGCTCTGCTCGTCGCCGCGCTCGTCGGATGGAACCTGTTGCTCGGAGCCTCGGTGAATTCCACAGCCGCAGGTACGCACGCAAAAAACGTTGTTGCTCTGCTTGTTGTTCTGTCGCTCGACCGTCTTCGCGTTCCGCTGCCTTGTAGTTGTAGCTATGTTCAGGAGATTCATGTTCTTTTGTCTTTGTGTGGCTTAATGTTTAGAGAGAAAAGTGTATAGCTTTAGCAGCAGCTATCTGGTGTCGGTGCTTGGTTCATGGTTTTGATGATGGATCTTTGAAAACATTGTGGACGGATGTGGTGATGCTCACAGTTCAACGTGATAATGTGAATATTCATTCATTTTTTGGGATTCTCTTCTCTTCTCTGTAACTGCTTGAAGCATATGTTTGGTCGAGAATATAGCATGGCCTCCAAAGCTGTCTCTCCATAGGTCCCATAGGCTGTACGCGCCATGACTTTGCTTGGGTCGGTTCTGGTTTCTTCACTTCTCTGCAGCTGTTTTACTTTCAGTAGGGACTGAGAATATATGGCCTATGGCTTGACATCTTAACTGCAATGCAGACCCGGCCTACGGAACCGTTCAGCTAAACGGCAGGAGACTCAAGGTGTGCACTTCAAAAAAGAACCTGAAAAATGCACTGCTTTTCACAGATCAGAATAAGCATACAAACACACTTCACATCATTTCCTAATGAGTTCTTATCTTGCTTAGTAGTATAGCTTAACTCTGATGGAAGAACACCTAAAGTCAGTTTTCTTGGATGGTTGTCCTTTTTTTTTCCAGGAAAGTACACACACTATTACTAACAGAAGCTTGCAAGACGTAAGGGCTGATGACTACCAACCTGTTGACCCGAGCCCAAGCTCCAAGGCGAGTATCAAGCCAGGTCCAATTGAGCATGGAACTCCTCTTTTTCCTTATGTGCCAGGGTACCCGCCTCCTGCTCAGGGCCCTGCCTCTCCTGGCGCCTAGCTGAAGCCCGGAATACTCCTAAAGCGGTACCTGGAAGTATAAGCCCAAATTCTTATGTGATGTTCTGTTATTCAGGTTTCATGGTGCGTCAGTCATATGTTTGTTTACTCTAAGTACTTGAATGCTACGTGTGTTCTTTGATGTGTGTGGGATCCCTTGGGGACAGGTAGTGTTTGTTTTGTCGGTGGTCATTTAGGCAACTGCTTAAATCTTGAGGGCATGCTTCTAGATTGGATTTGGTAACATCATATTCTTCTGTGCCACCTAGGTAAGCTTCAAGCACAGCTGTTGTCATCTGTAACTGATATTGTATAACTACGGTTGCAATCAGAACTGGTTACTGAACTCTCGTGTGACCTTTGCGCCTTTGTTGAATCAGTCATCCAGTTTGCAGCAATCCATAAAGCCTTTTTCCACTGCGTGTGTAGCTCACTCATGTAAAGCCTTTTTAGAAGGCCCAATTTTCAATTGGGACACGAGATTTTTTCCGTATTTGAAATCGAGCTATTTCCTGTATTCATCCACTTTTCCATCACCCGCCTGTAAAGATGGTGAATTTGACAACCTACTAATGATGGTATCGTCAAATCCGGTTTCATAATTATGTATGTATTTCTGGTATGGGTATCATCAGTATAGATAGAATCCTGGAATAAGGTTTTCTAGGTAAGGTTTAGGGCCCTTTAGTTCTGGTCGGTGTGATGAGAAGGACGTCTGGTCAGATGCAAGTCATTTCCAGAGACACTTTTCCAATACTATAGCCTTTCGAGTGTACTGTACAACCATGTGTTGATTACATTTCGCACAATCACCTACCATTGCCATACCCTCGTGCGTATACTATTGTATGACATCTTATTGACCACATGCTGGTTCTTTTATTTTTGAATTGCCTTAGAAACTACGCATGATGAGCTAATCAGCAAAACGAAGCAGACCTCCTGTCTCTACTGTCTTGGCAACATCCTGCGCTCAAATGTATAGCATATTTGACTAGGTGATATATACCAGTAGTAGAGTCTCATCAAGCTGCAGTATAGCTGATGTGAGTATGCAACTGCAAAGGTCAACAAAACTTAGTTTGTCATTTCACATCTGTCTAAGCATTTTCAAAACCAGTATCACTTAGCCGATATCAGAGAGAAATGAATATAGCATGAAGTTCATGTAGGCACTTGATGTTACCTATATGTTTCTGAAGTGTAGTATTAGCTTACCTATATCTGATGTAATCTTCTATTTCCTAGAGCTGGTTGTTGGGATTTACAGGATTGCTTTCAACTTAAGATCAGACAAGCAGAACAAACTTATGGTGATAGACTGATGGTTCCCATTATACCGGTCTCTTCCTTTCAAGCTTTATTCACTTGTCGCACCGACACATAGACGTCGCACAATATCATATATATGATGTATTCTATGATACATGACACTGCTTTGTCTCTCGAACTAATTTGACGACAGACTTCTTCTTGAAATGAACTTGGTCGCCAAAGGCGTGTTCTGTTAGACTTAAGAATGCGCACTCCGCATCAAAAGCATGTAGAACTAAACATGCAGATTTACCAGCCAGAGCACATCCCGGTCTTACTCACATTTGATTCACACGCAGAGAAAAGAATCACAATAGCATCAGCAACTTGGATAAGCTAGAGTGACATGAGACCTAATCACCAAGCATCACTTGCAACAACTTTGATTACCATCATGAGTCGTCATGACAATATGACATGCATGTTCCTTCTGTTTCAAGGTATAATCCCATCAGCATTCAACTTATATAGTCTACATACCCAATGCATCCACCACTATGGATCTTTTTACGAGAAATGATTCGTGCGTGCATTATGCATCCTGATCTTGTTCGTCTACTAGGCAGTGAGCTTCAATTACCTCTCCACTGACAGCCTTCATCTCATATTGCTTTGAGGCCGAGTGACTGTATCATTATTATGCTCATTAGGTGACGTATACTTTCAGTGATAGGCCTATTACTACAAATAGCCTAGCTAACAATCAAGCATCGTTAGTGGACAATAATTGTGGTTGAGTACCCGTCTTAAGATTCCGCAATCTGAAAATCACTCTTCGCTGACACCTTAGCTGCTAATGGCGACGCATGGTTAGACTTGGAGCAAAAAAACGATAGTGCTTGTTTCTTTCAACAGTATTCTACAGTAACAGGGGTTGTTCAAAAGCTGTTGGGTTTGCACTTTGCAGGGACATTTTTCCAAACCGTCTCTTCGCCACGGTACGATTGTGCAAGTCGGAAACGGACATTCAGAGTGGCTTATATCTGAAGTTCCCTTTGGGAAATAGTTTTCCATTTATCCTCTTCAGTCCTCTGACATAACATTTCTTGAATCGTCATTCTAAATAAATGACATGATGATGCAAACGAAGTCAAATAGCCTTTCATTTTCGAAGCCGTTATGTTTACATTTTTGTTTTCTTATTTTCGTATTATATTTTATATGCCCATCCATATCCTTGCTGGCTGGGAATTCTAATGTCAGTAAGAAAGTCTTGTTGCATATGTCAATGATATCCATGATGCATAAGTTAACTGAAACTAATATGACCAATATATTTGATAACCTTATGACTGGTGACTATGGTGTTAATTCTGTTATCTTGGTCCAACAAAAATCACAAGTCCCATGGAATTTCAATGCAGGTAAGGGTTTGCATTACTCCATTCGTTCATGAGAGCTTTAAAAGTGGAAAGTGGATACCGCTTTGACAAATTCGCAAGTTTCATAAGATAATACAGATTCTAAAACAAGTAAATGCACTACTTTGCTTCAGTCATATTTGAAGCAACCGCTTCTTCGCATTCTCCGAGTGCTCCAGTCCCCCAAATAAGCAGAGTTATCCTGAAGACTAGAGAATGGAGACTTCCTTGCCAGGAACTGAATCAGTTCGTCGGACTAAACTGCAGCACCAAATCCCAAGCTTGTGGAACCTCACTCTGATGTTATATTCAAATACAATTATGCACAGTTCCTTTGTAAGCATGGAATATGGCAACTGCAAGCAAAGTGCTGGCTATACAGAACAAGAATGATGACTTGCCAATTGCCACAACTCATGGTTTAAGACAATTGCCTCAACTCAAACAGTTTTTTTGGAACCATTTAAAGTCTGCAAGCAAGCGTAAGGAAAATAATCAGGCGGCACACGCTTAGCTGTTGCGTTGCACGCCGGGATGCCTCTTATCTGAAAGTCTGGATCGAGCAATCGTCCTTGTCACGCTGTGTGGACGCAAAGGCATAGGTACCATAGACAATTATGCCAGCCATGCCCAGGTTTAGCCAGTAGAGTTGTTATTCTTTGGGCAGTAGTCAGTGTTAAGTCATGTGCTCTTGAGAGATACTCATGTCCTCTTTACTTTTCCTGGATGCTTCCTCTGCTTTGGTAGTGTAAAGTTGTGAATTCTAGTTTGTGCCTATGTTCTCAAACCACTCATCAAAATGATAGTACATCAGAATTAAATGCTGCTTGCTAATTTCTCTGTAAGGCACCAAAGGGTACTTATACAGTGCAACTGTACCATTTTGTTGTACTCAGTAAACAGCAACTGGTCAGTACCTCAAACGTAACTTACTGGCTACTATTACTTGGTACTAGTACTGTACTACGTACATCAGATGACCAAAGGCCAAATGCTAATTAATGCCGTAATGCATGGTCCTGGAGCTACATTTTGGCTTTTTTTGGTATTCACTGTTCTTCTATGCTGAACCTGCCGCTGCATCTGGTTAAAACCCAGTGAACAGTAACACTGCTGTGATTTCATAGCAGACGTCCAGTCCTCTCCGCAATCTACTACGGAAAACCTTCTACACGAGCTAGCCAGTACAAAACGTCCAGCTCTACTAAGATTCTTCCACTTTATCTATACTGTGTGGAGCATCGGTCTGTCAGACATCGGTGACCTTTGTACACACAGGTGCACATGCATCAGCACATGGCCAAACAATTGCTAATGTGATATGCATTCACAGGCTAATTAACTAAGCGATACTCTGATCAGATCAGGGAGAGAACATATGTCTCTGGGGAAAGTTGATACACTGTTCCAATCTGTAAATTAAAAGAAGGCACCGCGGTGTGACCCCATTACTGATCGAAAAGTGCATATAAGAAAATGGAGTAGATCCTCCTTAGAAGCAAAGGGGAGAGGACAAAGGAAAGGTGTTGCAGAGGGAAGGGAACTGTGTGGCGTGGGGGCCTAACGAAGCTTAATTTGCAAATAATAGCCCCTTTTAAGGGCCCTCAAGCTGCTGCCTGCTGGGTTTTGGAACCTATCTTGTCAAGGATCGGCCTGAAGAGACGGTCGTCTGGGAGGCAGGCAGGCCGGCCGGATTTCACCTGCGAGTTGAGCTCCTTCTCGTCTCTATCGTCTGTCTGCCGCATTGCGTTCTCCATCGCAGGTACTACTGAAACAACCCTCTCAGAATTCAGAACTCGTTATTGCTTACTGTAATTTTAGCAGTTTTGATCTGTCTCGGTTTCGATCGGTTTTGTTTGGAGATTCTCCATCTCGGTCTTTTCTCGTATATGCTGCATGCCGTTCTCCGTTGCTGCATCGATCCGTTGTTTCCTTTTTCTCTGATCAAACCATCTCCGTAGCCTCTGAACTGGAACCATGCATTAGCTCAGTTGTACGCTTTCAGGAAGTTGAGGTTAATGTTCAGACTACTGAACTTATATATTGGTCATTATTAACAGCAAGGTCATTTGGAAAAGTGAAAGGGGATAAAGGCTAGCTTTCGGCAGACATGACGCGGTTTTAGCAAAGTAACCCCCTCAGAAGTCAGAAGCGTGTAGTGATGAACACGTCGTCTACTGGTAGTAGCAATAATCTTGTTGAACTAGCTGTTAGTTTTTGGCCCTTTCGGAACGACGTCGGCGTCGTGGCACTTACTGATGTCACGTACGCAAAAGAATTTGGGATGTGAAATAAGTACTAGCTAGCTACGAAAAAACTAGAGAAAATACTTACTGGACGAATCGTCCAGATTCTCACATCCTTGTCAATGATAACGTGTGTATGCGTGGTTCATGTCGTCGACCCGGACCTGAACCTGTAAAAATCGCCATCTATAATACACTACCCCCGTTGCTAAATATAGGAGATTTTAGTTTTTGAATATTCAGATGTATCTAAACGCGTTTTAGCGTATTGTTTCACTCATTTCGGTCTGTATGTAGCCCAGACTATAATATTTAAAACATCTTATAATTTAAAACAAAAGTGAGTAGATATTAACGGTTCTACCACGCTTCGTTCATGTTTGTTGTTGTTGTCGTTGTGAAAACGCCGTCTGGCGCCCTGTGTTGGTGCATAAGTACATGCCGGACTACGCCTACGCGGTCAAACATGTGGCACAACATGCATGCATGCTAAAAACGCCAAACATTCCATTGCCTTTCTTGAAGCTCCATTTTTCCCCGCCAGCAAAAAGCTCCTAGCTGGAAGCACCATTACGAGCAGACGTCAATCAAAAACCCTATCCTTCTCTTAGTATATGCGTGGACAGTGGCGGAGCCAGCAATTCAAAGTTGTGATGTCAATTTAAAGTTGTGATGTCAAATATACGTATTTATATAATTTTTGTAATTTTTTCGCATGATTTTTACCATGTATATGAAACATTTTGTCAAAAGATGTGTAGTCATTTGACTACACAGAACACCCATGGCTCCGCCACTGTGCGTGGACACTACTAGTAGTACACTACGTACAGGGCACACGATTCAGGTGTACTCCCTCCGTTACTAAATATAAGATGTTTTATCATTTTTCTTTCTATCCGTATTTAGACATGTTTTAATATAAAGTTTAAATAAATCTTACACTAAAATATATCTAAAAATAGAAATGTTAAAACATCTTATATTATGGAAGAAAAGGGAGTACGTGCTGGGATCAAAGCACTGACGGAGCCGCCCGTAGACAAGCACAATCATGTGCACATGATGCTTCCTTCCCCTGTCTCGTCTCTTCTCGTGTCGTGTCCATCATCGATCGTGTCAGACACAGAGCTCTAGTCAAACTGAGCTTCCGATCCGGACGTACAGCGCTGTTGGGCGAGATATGGTCGTCCTGATCATTGGGGGCGGATTTCTTATTCTTTGTCCGAGATCTAGGAGGCTGTGTAGTGTTCATGTCGCTGCTCGGATTGTTTTGCTTCTCTAAATCTAAATTTAAAACAGCCACCGCCGTTTGTTTTCTGCGGGTTCAGCGTTCTCGGACCGAAATCCGGCCCGGTCCACATGGGCGCACAGAAACCGGTACGGCTTCTGTCCAACCAAAACTAGAGAGATACTCCCAACCAAAACCATGGCCGGCCTCGCTCTGTCTTCCTTCCACCTCGATCATCTCCGTCGCTTCTTCCTCCCTCGACGTGCGTGCATGTGCGCTACAGTTCCATCATCCGTTGGTCCCCCTGAGCTGGGATAACAGAGTGAACAGAGCACGGAAACTCCTACAGTCATCATACGCTAATGCTATCCCCCCATGCATCCTTTCCGATTTCTTCGACTAGCGAGCTTATCGACGGATGAACCCCGGTGCGCTGCATCGCGGTCAGTCTCTGCCGCTGCCGCACTAGCTCGGCGTGGTCAGTCTCTACTGCAAAGTTGGTCTATCAATCATACGCATCCATGATCCGTGGAGGAGGTCCCCACCGGCAAGCACGGCAACGGCAGCGGCAGCAATTCATCTCATCTCCCTCGAAAGAAGAGGATCCTCTCTCTCGGTGCCACCTTTACAGAGGAGGAGGCAGCACACTTTTTCGTCCAGCCAAGCGACCGAGCAGGGCACCGGTGTGTGCGGACGAAACAGGGGCCAGACGAGGAACGGAAATTTTACCAGTAGCGAGCGGTTGCGATGAGGGTGGCCGAAACACGACGCACCTGCGCTTAGCTTTGCGCAAAGTGCGTGACAACCCCGGCCGCGGGAGGTTTTGGCTGGATCGCGCCGCTTTACAGCCTCGCCCGATCAGCAACACGGGAGCACGCACGCAGCGCATCCATCCATCATCCAACCCGTTGCTCCGTGGGGCTAGGCTAGCTGCGGGTGTGTGTGGCCAATTCCACGACGTTTTGCCCTTGGTTTTATTTACAGCTCCGGCCAACGAACGACTGGAGCACTACTCCTCGCATCTCATGTACTACTAGTCTGGCCAGCTGAACACAACCCAACCACTTCGGTTTCCTCGCCAAAGCACTCGGCGGCCGAGGTCTAATTAATTGCAATTGTAACGTAAGACTCCCTTCCTTCGACGCGACACTGACAGTCTGACACATAATGCACTTGCGTGCGTACAGTAGGTGCCACCTATTTAGGCACACGTATTATTAATGTACTACATCCGAGTTGTAAAACTTCCCGGTGATCGATCATATCTTTTTTTCTTCTTCTTCTCCTTTCGACTTTACACATGCCGCAAGCCCGCAAGTATCTATGCCGTCTAAGCCTCTTTCGCTAACACCACTGCGCTGTAGTATAAAAAATCCAGCACATTCTAATCTTACACACTATCTAGCTAGGATTTTTTCAACATTTTACCTTGGTTATGATCTTGACCCTTGTCACGTATTTAGCTTTTTTTTTATTCCTGCAAAACGAAAAGTTGGATTTATAGCATGGCGGCTGACCGGATGGACAACTGGGACACATAGGTCAGTGTCAATGATAGTGATGATCTGACGTTGACCTCAAATTTTTAATTTTACCCGCATAAATACCAATTTTATCCAATGTTGTGTTATCGCTGACACAACTAAGTTTCGTGTAGGGCAGGCCTTCAGCGAGTAAAATGGTTAGATTTGCACTTTTTTACCTCACAACTGTTTATTTGTAACATTTATTGTCCCATTTAGCGAAACTAAATTAGAAATACATCGTATATAGTTTTGAACAAGGTTTGCCCCCGTTTTGTCATTTCACTTGTTCCGTTAGAATATATCGACATCTTAGGTCTGTTTGGTGTGTCAAAATATGTAAATACCGGAGGACGTCATAGACAATAATGGCTAACCTTCTATTCACCATCTGTTCAATTCCTTGTCGTTGTTCTGGTATTATTATTTTTTAGACTCAACCATCACTTCACATTTTATCCAACGAAAAATAATCAGAAAAAAGAGGATCGAAGTATCTAGAAATGAGTAATGTAGACGCTTTTTCACTAGATAGAATATATAATAGGACGCTGCTACGTAGTGCTCGGTCTCGATTTGGCCCAAATCAAGCTCACCCCATAAAAGGAAAGATAATTTCAACCGTACATGCCAGAAAAAGATAAAGAATATGCGAGAGAAGAAAAAGGAAGCCCGCACGCACTCCATCCCACGCATTTAATTACGGAACCAAAAAATTCAAAATGTTTTGTAGTTTAACCCGTTTATCTGATTCAAGATCCGTTTTCACCGTTGGGCTAGTCGCGACGAGATCTTCGAAACTAGATCCCATGTCGATATGTTTTGATGAATTTTTTTCAGGATGTAAGTTTTCAAAGTTACATCCAATCAACATTACATCCAGTTTACAGAAAAAGTTACATACCTTTAGCAGAGAAAGTTACATCTAGCAAAAAAGTTACATCTGAGTAAGCAGAGAAAGTTATATCCATCAAAAAGTTACATCATAGTTAGCGAGAAAGTTACATCCTCCAAAGTTACATCCCAAAAAAAATGTCGTCAAAACATATCGACATGGGATCTAGTTTCGAAGATCTCGTCGTGATTAGTCCAACGGTGAAAACAGAATCTAATTTGGATAAACGGTTTGATCTAAAAAATATTTCAAAGTTTCAAAATTCATAAAAAATGCATACACGCAGTCCTGCAGTAGTAGGTACGACTTTGTGCTACTCCTGCGAATAGTCTAAACGAGCTCGCTCACTTTTTAGAATTTGCGTATATAATAAGGTAGAAAATGCTTATTTTAATAAAAAATTAAAGACACAAACACTCAAACCGTGGTAGAAATCGACCCCCGCAGACCAATGAAGCTACTACTCCTAGCCACTCGTTATCCTGGACTGTAGCGTCGAGTTAATACGGCGCACGAACGAATCACGTACATGAAAGAAGGGTAGATCAAGGCAGCGGCGAAGCCAGCCTCAAATATCTGTAGTGTCATTATTAATTTTGTAAATTTTTTTCATAATAAACAGTAAATAAACAGTGCTTTTAGGCTATTTTTCTGAAAAGCCGTAGGATCGGCCGACCCCACAGCTAACACATAGATCTGCCGCTGGATCAAGGTACAAATCTGAAGGTACTTTTACGGAGCTACTAGAAGAGCCCGTTCGCTTTACACTACGGTAATTAATTGAGGAAACGTACTAGCACGCGGTAGTACTGGAGGTCTGTAGTGCAGTAGTACTAGCAGTACGAGGTGGTTAAAGTAAGAGATCTCTTAAAAGTAAAGATACGTGTGCGGCCTTAACGCACTTGTGCGTGTACCGTCTTCCCCCTGCGTGCGTACGTACGTACGGTTCGCCGTCCGCACGGGTTCCCCCGGAGGTCGACGTGTCGACGTGCCCGTCTTGGCAGGTCATACGGCCGGTAGGCGTCGTCGGCCAGCCAGAGGGACGCATGCGTACGTACGGTTGGTGGGACCAACCGGAAGGTTTGCTCGAACATGACTGGCCGTATCGATCTACTCCATACAAACAAGGGTACCCATATGTTGCACATGCATTATTTTTAGCACGACATTTGATCGAGTCTCTAAAACTATCACCACCTTCTTTCCGAAGACTTTTTCTTTTTTTGTTATTTTGATACGGAGGCCGTCAGCCGACATGTTTCACTAGCTAGGCCATGCATGTAGTGGCGCCTCCTGGTCGTTCTTTTTTTTTTTAACAAGGGGAGGGATCCTGAAGGATCCCGACTGCATTAATCGGTGGGTTCACAAATTACATCAAGGACCAGAAGGTAATAGAAAAATACAACCAAGCCCTTGGCTTTTACAGTAAGGACCCTAACTAGAGAAATGGAAATACAATCAAGTCCTTCTCCACCGAGCAAGAAGAGCAGCTCGACACGGCGGCCGTCGGCGTCGTCGCTGGGGACAATACCACTTGGAAACAACTCGACGTTGGGCGCCGCCATGGAACTGGAAAGGGGCCTCCGCAATGGCACGCCGGCCTGGAGGTTGAAAGCATCATGGTGCGAGCAGCACCACGACTCAGAGCAGCCCCATCGGCTAGAGATAACAACGGCGCAAAATCGCCGTCGTTGATGAACTCTGAAATTTGCAGCAACTCCCCAAGAAGCCGTAGATCGAGAACTCCAATCTTCTTCTCCGCTTCCTCCGCGCCATAGAAGACAAGAAGCTTCCGATCCGAGAGCTCCCAAACGAAACAAACAATTATTGAAACAACAGCGGTTGGTGCCTGGCGTAGAAGAACTCCACCATGGAGCTCCAGCTGACGGCAAGATCTCCCACTTCAGCGGCGTGTCCGCCTCACCGCCGAGATAACTGCTGCGCACCGACAGCTGCGTGCACCTCTTCGCATCCCTCTCACCACCGAGGCCAGCCAGGAGAAGAAGAGCAGCCCATAGAAATCGGAGACCAAAGCGCTTATTGAAGAAGCCTGCCGACGATTCGCGCCCACTTTTCCTCCACCTTGGAAGCTTGAGGAAGCGCAGATCGACGGCGAGCTCGACGCCGCGCCCGAGCGCCGAAGCTACAGACCTCCGGGGAAGGAGAGACGGCATATAGCCAAACTCCACGAAGGGCAAACCGCTAGATCTACAGCTAGTAAACACAAAACCTACCTAAGCCTACTCCGGCACCTCTCCAGCACCAACTCCGGCCGGCTAATCCGGCAGAGGGGCCAGATCGGCCTGGTATTCAGAAATCGACTCTCAAGGGAACTGTAGACGAGAGCGGTGGAGGAAGGGGAAAGTGCACGAGCTCCCCGCGATTCGCCTCCTGGTCGTTCTGACAGGACGGAAAACAACACTCCCTCACGGATCAAAAAAGCGTTAGGAAGGTTAGATGCTAAGCAACCACGTACGCGCGCGATTAGGAAAAAGAAAGGCGTCGACATGAGAAGGACTCGTTAGCGAGATTGCTATATTTAGCATGATTTCAGATGATGATGCGTATATAACAGAGTGATCGATGGGGGAGCAACCTACTAGTAGCTGCTACTGATGCGAAGTGTAGTTGTTTAAATAGGTACCGTTTACCTAAAACCGAAGAAAGCTAGTAGGAAAATGACAGCGATTACTGTGTATCATGTGGATCTTCTTTTTTTGAAAAGAAAAAAAAAAATCCACATTATTACATCTTGTGGATCTTGGAAGTGCAGTGTGTGTGCGCGACGGAGTTGGAGTGTGTGCACTTGCAGTGTACTACGAGTAGTACTTATTCCATTTATCACTTCAACCAAATAGTTTAAACCTAGCATGCCAATGACCATCACATATAATTTCCCCTGTAACATAGACAGACTGAAACCGAACTGATTTAAGGAAAGCAGCTGCCAATCTGAATTTACCTTTTCCGTTTGTACATACGTTCCGTTTTTTTTTCCTTTTATTGCCTTTTCTGTGTTGAGAATCTCTATATCCATACTAGTTGGCAAATACGTACACAAGAGTCATGCATCGATCATGATAATACTCTGCAGTTCTGATGCCATAAAGAAACCAACTAACTGTCCACTGCTCCTGGTGTAATATTCTGACTTTCCAGGGAGATCTTCCTCATGGGTCACATGAGCAATCATTTTTTGCAAAAGACCTGGCATTTCAATAATTCTCATCACCCATATTTAAGAGATGCTTATTGGTGCATCCATTTATGAATTTCATCTACAGATTTCGTACAAAAAGTCCACCATGGTAGCTTACATGGTACATTTCTTTTAGCAAAAGAACAACTCTCCCATGTTAGTTTGCCTTTTTTTTTTAATTTGCCAAAAGAGAAGAATTATACTTTCCACTAACATAACTATGCATGGACGGGCGCCTATATCTGTCTACCTAGTCTTCTTTAGGACGTCATCCCTTTTAGGAAAATCCTTCAGATTATATACTAAACCTTTCTTAGAAGTTGTTTGGGTGGGTCACCCATGCATTTTTGTTTTCGACTAGTTACCATGAATTGATCTGTGATATACGCTCAATAATTGTTACGTTTAATTGAAGAAACCTAGCTAAATCTTTTCTGAAGAATTGAGATGGCAAGTGGCCATCACAGGTTCGCCACCGAACCGGCCGGCCGGCCACCACATGGTGCATGCGGTTCGAGCCTAGCTAGAGGTGGACTCGTGTTATCACAGCCGTCAAGTCGTGATTTTTATAAGAGCCTCCAACGTACCATACCCGCCTGGACATTGATCTTGCCCGTCAAATCGTGACAGCAAATGCCTGGAGCAAGCAAACTAATTAATCATCCGATTCCGGCCACTGGATTAGCTCATGATTCTGGTTAAATGCACATGCTGGGGGTTGCTACCATCTTTCGAGGCTTAATAAGTGGCCAATTGGTTTCATATTATTTGAAAATGTCGTTTCTTCCGTAGAGCATGAATATTTTGACGTGGTTACAGACGGGCATTTTTTTTCATTTAAGGTACGAAGAACAAACTCCGATCAATCATAAATCTGACATAGTATTATTGATAAAATCTAACACGGGGAATGAAATGCCACCAACATTCGTATGGGCTTCTATGAAGTCACCTCACATAAAACAGAAGGAAAGTTGAATATTGTGCTGTTAGCAGCTTGTGCATCAAAGAATCCATCCTTTATTAGAAGTGAACTACACATGCGAAAAAGAGAGAAGCAAAAGACGACCAGATAAGAATTTCCATTACTTCAGGATACATCAACAAACGTCCAATTAAATAATGTAACCTGGACACGAAACGTCCTCCCGTTCTTTCTTTCTTTTCAGTAACATCCTAATTAAACTAGAGAAAGTACTGGAAGATGGACAGTGGCAGTTTAGCTAACCTACCCTAACATACATAGCAGTTCGGCTCCCGGTCTCCCACTTCCAACTAGACGTACTACTTGCAATTCATCCCCAAAATTTCTCCTTCCTTTATTTTTCTACTGCATCTTTTCTTATTTCTTCCGATTTCTTTCACTTCTTTTAGATTTCGAATGATTTCCTTTTGCCGAAGAGAAACCAGTACTGCATTGTGTACAACATTTCTTGCGACACGTCACACAAACAAGAACCATTGCCAATTTTACTGTGTACAACATTTCTTCTTCTGTATTTTTTTGTTGTTGATTTCTCTTATTTCTTACCGTTGCTTTAACTCCCACATGGTCATCACAAATTCACAATAACTTATGAAGTCTTTTCACTAGTGAGAAAATAGCTGAAATGTATTACTACGACAGAACATAAGGAATCCACGTTCGACAGCTCGCGACAACCATCTGCAAAAACGTCATTTTCCAGCCTAAGTTAACAAATTGACTAGACAAAACACCTTTTTCAAATGATATTTTTATTCTCCTCTCTATCAATTGCAAAATAGAAATTGCTGCTCAACATGTACAAAAAACACTAGTGGTATTATTCAAACGCCCATTTCAACCCCATTATATCTTGTAGTACAACTTACTCCACATAAAAGCATGTTGTAAAATATAATTAGGGAAAGAGAATGTTCTTCCCTACGTACACAAGTAGGAGTAGCAGCTTCTGCCTTTCGGATAGCTTGATGAGCACACTGACGAGAGGAGAGGAAGGCCACACACGAGCACACAGCGACAAGGATCAGGAGGAGGAGCAGTGAGTGAGCTGCACAAGCAAAGATCCCCAAAACCAAAGCCAGACACAAAACGAGTAAAAAACAAGGGCAAAAGCGGCCAAAGAAAAAATAGGAAAAAGAGAAGCACAGAAAATCCCCCCACTTCACTGTCCCTCCTCTTCTACCTCTCTCTCTCTCTCTCTGCGCCGCTCCCCCATGCTGTAACTACACTGCATCGCCAGTTCCCACCTCATCTTCCTCCTCCTACTCATCCTCCGCAGGGAAGCAGGCGCGCCACGTCGATCCGGAGGGGGTGCGACGCCCGCGCGCGCCGCCAGCAGCAGCAGGAGGGCCAGCGGGCGCGGCGAATCTGGAGCCGGGGGACCTGCATTGCTGGAGGAGCGCAGCAGCGGGTAGCCAGATCTCGCCGCGCTGCCGCGGCACGGCATGGTGGCTGCCGCAGCAGCGGCCAACGCGCCAGATCCGGCACGCACCTCGCGCCCTCCGCTCACGCCGGCGCTCGACAAGCCCAACTCCGGCGCGCCGCCGCGCCGACCGGCGCGCTCCGCCAACAAGCCGGTCTCCTCGCGCTACCTCGCCTCCGCCGCCTCGCCGGCCTCCTCCACCTCGTCGACGTCCTCCTCCTCCTCCTCGTCCGCCTCGTCGCGCCGCTCCCTGTCGGCGCAGCGCGGCCGCTCCTCGACGCCCCCGCCGCAGCACACCACGTCGCCCACGCCCGCGGCGGCGGCCACGGTGACGGCCACCACGATGCGGAGCCTCTCGGTGTCGTTCCAGGGGGAGTCATTCTTCTACCAGACGTCGCGCGCGCCGCGCGCCGCGTCGCCGTCCTCCCCCGGCGGCCGGCGGGGGCCCACGCCCGAGCGGCGGAAGAGCGTGTCCTCGGTGCCGGAGGCTGAGAATGCGCGGCCCCAGCACAGATGGCCCGCTGCGAAGCCCAAGGCGTCGGACCCGCTCGCTCGCAGCCTCGACTGCAACCTCGACCGCAAGGACTCCATCCTGGCTGCGGTTCAGCTCCTCCGTCGATCCATGGCATTCGACTCCACCACCTCCTTCTCCCCCTCCGACCCGGCCGTTGCCGGTGCTCCTGACCTCTCTGCCTCGTCCGACACCGACAGCGTGTCCTCCGGTAGCAACTCTGGCGCCGGCGATCCGCCACGCCGTGGCATCAGCGTGCCAGCGAGGTTCTGGCAGGAAACTAACAGCCGCCTACGACGGCTCCCGGACGCAGGGCTGCCGCTACCATCGTCCTCAGGACGAAGATCGTTCTCTGACAGTCCAATGTCGCCGAGGCTGCCTGGTCGGTCTCCGTCTCCAAGCCGAGGAAGCAGGGGGATGGCGAGCCCATCAAAAGGGCGAGGTGGGGAGGCATCACCCAATGGCCACATAGTTCAGACTGCAGCAAATGCGCCGTCTATCATTAGCTTTGCTGCAGAGGTGAGGAGGGCGAAGAAAGGGGAGAACAGAATTGAGGAGGCGCACAGGTTGCGAATGCTGGACAACCAGCATTTGCAGTGGCGGTGCATCAATGCTAGGACAGATGCAACGCTTCTGGTGCAGAGCTTCACTGCCGAGGTAAATCGTCACATACTATAAACTTTGAATGTATACCTTCCTAAATGATTTCTGTTCAAATGTAAAATGTTGATAGCTTGTAATTAATCCTAAGTCACTCTGAAGTTTTACTCGGTGCATCTTATAGCTTGCATTCCACTAGTTAACAAAACCAATATTTTGTTATGGTTCCTTACATAATATCAAAATTGCAAATCTTCGGTACTTCTATGGCAAAGGTGATCTTCAATAGCACATAATGGTTATTACTTGTTTCCGGTTGCTTTCAAGGGAAACATAAATTATTTAAAAGCTTCCCCAATATGATTACTCAGGTCGGGATACTCATTGTACACCATGGAAGATTAGCGTGTTTGTCGTTTTGGGTTTAAGAACACTGTAGTAACTGGAGAAATGGGTTAGTGGTTACCGATCACTATGGCAGTTTGGAACTTAGGATTGCCTAGCTGCCTTTTTAGGGTACTACTCAGTTGTTCACAATCTACGTTGATTAGCAGTTGATTCTCAAAGTGAACATATCCATATTCTTATTCAGTAAAATGTAGCCTACTCAGATTACTAGGTCCTGGTAGCATCTCTTATCGTTGATATAGGAGAATATTTCTACACAATTTAGTTGCCAAGTTTACCACACTGGTGAATCAAGCTTGTTGTCTAACACTTAAATGGACATAGTTGAAGGCACAGATGGAATGGCATGCTATTGTAGGTGTACAAAATAACAAGCTTTTGATTGGTTGTTTATTTAAAAATTATGATTCATAGCTCAACGTGTATTTCCTTTTTGAGTGAGAAAAAAGGTACCATATCAGATACGAATCCCGATCTGCAATTTTACTATTCGTACTTGGTCATGTACTTTTTGGCAAGAACATTTGATAAAATGGGAAAAATAGCTCATATGGAAAACTTGTTCCACTGTATTATCGCTGATATTGCATCCCTTGCCTCCTCCTGATAGCTGTCCTTTCAAATTAGTAATCTAGATTACTATGTAGTGGTTGCTACATAAATGTAGCGATGACAAGGCTTCAACGAAATCCATGCATGTGCCGCTAATTGTGAAGCTACAGTTGTATTATGAGAAACAAATGAATATACATGCAACTCGTACTTGCGAAGCTATCTTTTATTGAAGCACAATATAACTTGAAACTAATATGTTGCAGCAAGTTCTATGCTTATGCGTAAGAGAATCCAGAAAGGCACAATATATTTTTGTTTTAGCTAATGTATCTTATTATTTGTTCAGAAAACCCTACACAGTGCGTGGAAGGAAATATCAAAGTTGCGTGACAATGTCAGTTCAAAAAGGTGCAAGCTCCAGCTTCAAAAACAAAAGCTGAAGCTATTTGCTATTCTTAGGGGAGAGGTATGTGATATGAATCATATGGCATATATTTTCTTACATGTTGTCACTTTAACTGTTTTGTGGCCTGCAGTAGGATTTTCTTGTTTTTTATTTACTTTATCCAGCTTATATATCTGACTGCTGCCACTTGACATGTTCAGATGTCCTATCTGGAGGAGTGGTCTCATATCGAAAAACATCATTCTAGTTCTTTGTTAGCAGCAATTAAAGCACTGAAGGCTAGTACTCTCCGTCTTCCGGTTGTTGACGGTGCAAAGGTGTGAATTTTCTCATCAAATCATAGCTGGCTCGTTTTGTTATGCAGAAAGTAATACTTTCTTATCTCTGAGCAGGCTGAAGCCAATTGTGTGAATGAAGCTGTTAACTCAGCAGTAGATGTAATGCATACAATGACATCCTCGATGTGTAGTTTGTTGTCAAAGGTGCATTCCAGATTCCTTCAAAGCTTCAATGAATATTTCATTTTGTTTTCCTTGGTTTAATTTGATATATTATGTCAAGTTTTGAGAAATGAAACCATCAATTTTAAACTACAACAACTTTGCTAATGGATGAATAGATCCATAAGCTCCATTCCTGATGGATGACTTTGTGATCATCCACCACCAACAACTTCTAATAATTCTATTGATCCAGGTGGAGGGGACAAGTTCTGTGGTGTATGAGCTTGCAAAACTCGCGACACAAGAGCAAATGTTGTTGGACCAATCAAGAGATCTGCTGTCCACGGTGGCGGCAATACATGTAAGGAGAATTTCTTCGTGGTTCAATTCTAAACAACATTATGCATTATTGTTTTAGATCAATGTGTTGATCTTGCATACATATTGCATCACAGGTCAAACAGTGTAGCTTAAAAACTCACATGCTGCAACGAAAGCAAAGGCAGGGCCAAACACAGTGGTAGATCAGATTTTCACTAACATGACACGGCCTCAAATCTTTCTCTCACTACTGGAGACCACCACTACAGGTAATAAAGCTGTAGCCATTCGTTGGGTGTGAAGTGTGTCCTACTACCTAATCTGCTCGACCGATCCCGCTGCTGAGTGTAGCTGATTCATGTAATTTTTTTGAGTGCATACAGTTCTTGCAGTGGATGTGATGTATACAGAGAAAACCTAGTGTTGACCAAAGATAAGCTTTCTTCCGTGTAGATATGAAAAAGCTTGTTGTTTGCGTGCGTGCTGAGTGCTCGAGTGTTGACGAGTGTGTTGGTTTGTATTCTGGAATCGGAACAAAGTGTCAGTTTGATATAGGTGTTTAATGGAAATTAACGTGGAGTGGAGGTTGTTTTTTATGTAACCTGCTCATGTTACTATTATTACTGCTACATTGTCATGTCTGCTTTCTGTTCGTCTTGGAAGGAAGCGTAAAAGTGCACCCTGCTTGTTGTAAACAAAACTGTGATCCGTACGCTTGTTACCTGGTCATCTGTTACGCGATGTTAAATGTGGTGCACGATGTGGAGAATCCGATATGTGTAGGAGACTCACCTTGATGGAAGGCCCGGGCGCCGTCCGCGTCCCCGCTAGAGATGGAGGGGTTGGCGCCGTGTCACTTCATAGGCTTGCCTCGATCTTGTGAGTAGGTGTTGTCCGTGCACGGTGGCACGGGGGGCACGTCCGTGCGTGCCTACCAACCGTCCTGTTCGGCTGCCTCCGCCGGAGAACGACGGCCGTAGCGACAAGGGTACAGGGCAATTTAAGAGCGGCGGCGCGTTGCGCTTCGCTGCGCATCAAAATTTTGCCAAGATACGGGCGGATCCAAGGCGTTTTGGCTCTGGTTGTTGCCGCATTGAACCAAGACAAGTCGCTGTTGTTCAAAAAACCGTCCAACTCGAACACCAGGGCAGGGAGCATCAGGGCATCAGGCGGGCGCCACGGACTTCGACGGAGGAAGTGCGTGTTTTGCTTTTTTTTTTTTTTGAGGGGAAGTGCGTGTTTTGCTGTTGCCGCGCCCCTTACGCCGACCGCTGGGCCGTATGCTCTGGGCTTTCATTACCTTGTTCTGGGGCAGGGCTAGCTTATGCGCGCGAGCGCTCGCGCGGTTTCTGACCGCGCTCGACGTGTTGTTCCGACAGCTACGCGACAAGGAAGACGGGAGGAGGAAGACGAGCGCCCCCGCCGCCCGCGGCCGGCGGCGCTCCCGCGCGCGCCTCGCCGCTCCGCCCTGCTCGAACCTCCTCCTCTGCCGGTCCGCCGCCGACCCCGACCTTCCCTCTAACCCCCCCCCCCCCCCCCTCGTGAGGTGTTGCTCGGCTTCGCCTCGCCGGTCCAGGCTCGCTGCCGCCTTCTCCTTCGCGCCTCTCTGGCGGTCGGCACGGCATCGCCGACGCCGGCTCGGTGATGGGGAAGAAACAAAGAGAGGGGAGAAAGAATAAAGGGAGAGGAAGAAGAAGGCCACGTGGGTGGGTCCCACCCACGGGCGTTGCTGCGCAAACCGCGCGAGCTGTCGAGCGCGGAAGCAATTTCGCTTGTTCTGTGTACAAGGCCATATGTGATAGTCAGCAGGCTCAAGCTTCAGTCCAGCCCATCCAGTGGAGGAGTTAGTTGCCAAAACTGTGGAGTGAGAGCATTCCTCAAAAAAAAAAAAAAAGTGAGAGCATCCAAGCAAGTAACGTTCTGGTTAGCAATTTTGGCAATCACTTTGAACAAACTATGTACTGACCTCTTTTGTAATTCTCTATGTAAAATGCGAGTTGGCTGCCCTCATATGCTTTCTTTGAAAAGTTTTCCACCTAAATTTTGCCGCGAGAGTAGGGCTATATGTAGACGTTATCTTTTTTTTTTATCTTGTCATCACACTATCCTCATAATTAAAATAGTAATGCCCACATAAACTTCTATTTGAACAAAGAAAAACATGTGAAAGTTAACCACGCCACACTATCTTCAGGAGAACAACCCTTCATATAGCTCTAGGTTTTCAATATGCATCTGCTTTTGTCAACTTCGAGTCGATTCAGTCCTTTTCTGTGTCCTGATTCCTGAATAATTGTATTGTTGTCTGGCCCACACTCAATGGTTTCTTAACTTGCTGCCACTGAGTCAGCCACATTTCCTTCTGCCCTCCATCCGGCATTCGAGAGAAAAGCTTCTCCAAGTGATCTGTATCACTTTCCCGGCACTTGATTTCTATTGACTCCAGGTTCTTGCTGAGAAGTATTGATCTGCTCTTCCTTTTCTTCTTCCTTGGTTCATCTACGAACTTTTTGTGCAAACCATCATGCGCGTTAGATCAGGCATACCAAAGAAATTGAAGCAATAGTCCTATTTACCTCTGTTAAATGATAAGTAATAACCTACCTTGCAAAGGTATAATCCAAACTTCTCGAGATTACGGGTGTTCCGAATGTGTGGCAACGCTTGGAAGTCAATGACAATGTCACAACTGTCGAGAGTCAAGGTTCTCAAGTTACGGAATACCGGAAAGTCTTGATGCTCCTCATCCAGCAATGCCTGAAACATAGGATCAAGCGGAGTGCAATGGAATCATAAGATAGCGTGTGTTGCTAATATAGTGATATATGTAATTTGTTCAATCTCCGAATAAACATCTGGACATGGTATATCTATGCGTAGGGCAAAAATATCACAAACGTTTTCCCCCCCGACCCCCGCGTCGCCTCCTCCTAGGGGGCCCGGGGGAAACCCTAGCTCGCCGCGCCGCCACCCCCCCTACGGCCCTACAGCCACGACCGCTCGCGCCGCCGCCGGAGGAAACCGTCGGGCTAAGCCCGCGGCGGACTGCGGCGGCGGGGGCTTCTTCTTCCCGCGCGGAAGGTCCTCGCTCGATCCCGGCGTGCGTACTCCAGGTGGATTGGGAGGCTCGGCCTCCGGTTGAAAGTGCATGGTTGCCCCCATGTGTGGTTTTGGTAATTAATGACAATCTCTATGGACTAATGTTTGTATTGAGCTACTTGTAGGTGTGTCCATTTGCAGTGCTTGATCTCCATATGTTGGAGTCAAGGCAAGGGAAGAAGAGTATGTGTTGATCAAGGCTAAGTGCGAGTTGATCAATTCTCAAGTCCAAGTGAAGATATGCCGAAGAGTGCTTCTCCCATATTGGTGTATGGGGGAGCAACATGTGAGTCTTCACCAAGCGAAGCGCATTCAAGAAAGGTGGTTCGTCTTGAGGAGATGAAGATCGTCTTCATCGACCTCAAGTGGATTATGCGCAAGGCAAAGGTATGATTGTCGTGGTGGTGCACGGACAGATGCCATATAGGCTTAAGGTGGGGCCGATTGGACGCTGGAGGTAACCGGGGAGGGCTTGTACGTGAAGACGCACAGAGAGACACACACACACACACACACGATTTTACCCAGGTTCGGGGCTCTCGTGAGGAGATAACACCCCTACTCCTGCCTGCCTGCTGTATATAAGTGGTTCACAACCGATTACAAGCTTGCTCCTTGAGCTGTATGGAAAGAACTACCCACTCCAATCTCCTACCGAGTCTCAGAAGGGCTCCCTGGCTCTCCTCTAGCTCTCAAAGACAGACTAAGAATTTGTCCAGCGTCTACGCTCAAATGAAGTGTTGTCCGTCCTGGTAAGAGGAGCCCCTGGTACCCCTTAAATAGGGAAACCTAGGGTTACAGTGTAAAATATCGATACTGTCGCCATACCCCTTGGTCGCCGCCCGACACGGGCGCCGCTGCACCATGCCCAGACCGTGTCAGCGCTGGTCGCCACGGTCCCCTCTGCATCAGACAGGACACCCACGCCTAGGCCTAGCGCCGCTGTACCGCGCCGCCCGCGTCAGAGGCATGGCCGAGGCTTGGCACGCCGTCCACTTGCGGCACACCGCTGCCCTTGTCTCGCTTCGTGTCTCAAGGAGCTCGGTCCATCATCCGGGATAACCTTTACCCGGCCTAGGTATGCCCCGTGCTCTTGACTCGGTTTACTCTCTCCTGCACATAAGAACAACAAAGAGGATCCCGACATATAATAAGCATGATCCGACTTAAGTCTATGTCGGCAAGCCTTGACCCGGTCGACACCGAGTAGGCC